>NQII01004639.1:77080-113081 GCA_002778355.1 Clitarchus hookeri
TAACATCATTGCAATAATCCACCATGTTTTCCACACATTTTTGCCAACGATGGAGGAGACGTTGAAGACCATTTATTAATAAAAACTAATAGAATAATATATTAATCCAGAACCAACAGTTTGATATGGCAAAGCTTTATTACACAACGCTTTTTTTTTTTTAGCTCCGCATGACACTGACTTGTATTCCTGCCACGGAAAACTGCAATTTTCGGGAAAGAAAGTTTCCGAACCTTGCTGAAATATCCATCTCGAAGCACGGTTTGAAGAGTACTGACGTTTTCGCGTGCTACTACTGGGTACCCAATGCACGGACGCGCCATCTATTGGTGGCATTCAGTACAATTTTCAAATGGTTTTCGAACGTATGTACTTTATTGCCAGTGCAGCCACATGCTCACAAGCTATACAACGGCTGCCATGACATATGAAATGCCTTCCGTAAAGCTGGTAATAAAATAAAATAAACGACATATCACATACAAATAATGGGACGACAGGTAATTTCATTAATACAATTTTAATATGGTGAAGCTGAATGGTGTTTTTAAATAGCGGAACTTTCTGACAGACCCTTCTCACTGCGTCGAGCTTGTTTGATCGCCTTCCAGGAGGCTGTTTTCCACGGCCATGCGTGTAAGTGGTAGCACTCGCGTAGCCAGTGAGGTTCGAACCAACAGTGTGACTCTTTTACGAGCATCAATCTGGTATGGTAATGGTTCGAAAAACAGTTATATCGTAGATGTGTCATCTTCAGCACTGGTATGCATAGTCGTGCGACGTAGAAAACAATGGTTAACTTATTTTTAGCAACTTATTCCTGTTTACCCTGCCCTCACTAAACCAACCCTGTTTAAATTTGGCGTCCAGGAATTTAGCTATTGTGACGGTACAATGCTTTTGACATCACGAAGACACCGTAAATATTACGGGTGTTAGATTATAATATTAATAATTATAGTGATTGTAAATTTTTGTATTTATTGTAAATACTTTATTATTATAATTTTTTTAAGTACTCGGCGTACTTCAGGTTTGTGGAAAACAATACGATTGCAGGAATAATAAAGCTGAAACAATTATTAGAAGTTAGTAAATATTAAAAGTATTTTGTAGGAATTGAGTTTGTTTTAGAAACTTGCTTCTGGAGAAAAAAACCACAAAATTAAATATTGAATAACTTTCAATCTATCGTAGCCCACGTCTTGCATTCAACAAATATAACAGTTTTTGAGCATCACTCATGAAAATCAAATAACACAAGAATCATCAATTCGTTATCATTTCGAAGAGCCTGTTCAATAATAAAAAAATAAGAGTCAATCGACAAGCTCATATCCGACCACCATATCTTATTATATATTTTGTTACACAGAGCATTTATTATCCGCGGAGCAATTATTAGTAGGCAGTCCATGTCTGTCAAATATTGTATCGAAATAAGTACACTAGATTTCAGTTCGTTCTGAGCGTTGTGCGAGGCAATTCAGACGAATGCCGTCAGACACGGTGATGTGTCACATTTTGTTTCTGATAATAAATGTTTGACAGAAACAATAACGTTAGATAGAGTAGACCTTTATATGCATATCCATACCACATGAAACACAAAATTCAACATAAACAGTCCACGGTGACTCATCTAATATGCATCCGTGTTAGTATCAATTTGTGGCAGAAATTAGGGAAATTTTAATTGCTAAGATTTTTGTCGCAATATTTATGATCACAGGAATCAGTAAATAGTTATTTTCGTGAGAACTTTTCTCTGGCTAGAACGATTAAACTGCAACAGAATGTTAATCGAACCTTCTAGTGATCTGTATTTTGATATTAAAACTTTATTAATAAATAAGACAAATTTAATTATGACTCAAATGTGTTATTTGGACAAACGGGAAGTAGAGATTTTATGTTAAAAAAAACAACGCACTTCATTTTAGTAATTTTTCTTCTAGCGTAATTTATTTTCCTTAAGAAACAGTTTATTAAAAAGGAAGACATATTTTAGAAAGGGAGATGCAATTTGATACTTGAGAGGTTTTGGGGATTGGATTGTAAGAGTGACCCGCTCGGTAGGACGTGCCCGAATACTGTATTTCCGCGACGATTAGCATTATTTACTTGCGTGGAACATATTGGCTCTATGTTCGCAAACTGCACAGCGCGGCGGTATTGTCTCACACAGTACGCCTCAGCGACGAGGTAGAGGTAGGACACAAGGTACTGCAGTCCATCCACGGTTACTGTCAACCTGTGTGAAGCCCTGGTCAAGTCCTACTTCCACAATATTCCTCCGCCTCACGCTAACAAGGCTTAACTATAACTAGAAAATTACACCAAAGGGACAGAACACGGCATTCTTGCGCACTCACTATATTTTGCATAAGAACTATTTCTTACTAGGCATTACCAACACGCCTATTTCCTCTCTAATTTTATTCGTATTAAAAAAATATTTTAATTTCTAAACAAAATATAAGTTGAAGTATATTTTAAACAAGAATAAGATGGTTTTATGTTATCGGAAGTATAAAACGCTTGCGATGTGTTAAATAGTTAGGAAACAACCAAGATGGAGAGATTTTTCAAAGGTTCGATTGAAAATGTGCGAAGAAAACGCGAATAGGCAATACAAGTGTGTGACACAGATACTCGAGGTCAGCAAGTTGGAACGGTTCCACTGACAGCTGTGATGACGTCACGAGGCAGGGCAACACGGAGGGGAGACATCTGCGCAGTTACATCTCCAATAGCTGAGGTAAGTTTATATCATGTCCTCTTCGCTTTTACTGTGGAACGTTGATCCTTGAATATGGCCACCGTCTATGTGAACACTTGTAAAGCAGATGTCGGGAAAAAATATTTCTACATGTAAATGCTCGTATTTGGATGTGAAGATTATTGAGTGGCAAGAATTTTGGCAGCAAACTATGAAAAGTAGTGATACGTGATTTATATCAACCACTAATTAAAACAGTAAATTTCAAATTAGTGACTGGCTGGTTGGTTTTCCTAATGTTTTAAATTAATTGGAGTAATAACTGTTGCAGTAGTGATGTGTATGTGTGTTTCAGTTTGATGTAACGTGATCTAAGATGTAAATCCATTGCGATGTGAATTTTCATGCGAGCCGGAAGACTACAGAATGGGCAGGAGAAAATAAGTAGCTGTACCGAACAAGCTGTAGTTAATTTGCTGGCATGTGCAGCGGCTCGGCGGTTTCTACGCAACATGGAGTTTATCTGAAGAGCGAGGAATCTGTGACTGTAACGAACATTGCATATTTTGCATTTTGTGTCCTACTATTTTTCTGATAATCTCGTATAATATGTCACGGGTGGAGTACTCGACAACGCTTGGTTTTTCACCAAATATATTAACGAACTATTAGAAAATAAATCGCAAATTATGTTTGCGTCAAGGAGTAGGGTTATCTGTACTAGAAACTGTTACTCATAAACCAGAACTGTAGCAGCGTCCACCGCTATCTAAAATTTTTTTTTGCACTTTTACTAGAGAAATTTTTGGAAACCCAGTTGCCAAGATAATACTTCGTAAAACTACAACCAGTTTTATTGTAAAATCTGGAAAACATATATTGGTAATATTACATACGATAGCCTTGTATTACAACTTACCTTATTGAGAAGTGTACTTAAAATAATTTATTTTCCTTATAAAAAGGAAAAAAAAAAATCCAATGAATTATTAATAGAGAATATCTAAAAAATATTTCTAAATGCAATTTATGAAGAAAAAAAACACACTCCACCAGCACGGGGACTATAACCCACACCCCTCGTATTGTCAGTCCTTAACAATTATTACAAGACAACCATGACTTACAAACGTAGTACCTATTTTTATATAAATATCAGAAGAACTTCAAAATACTAAAGACGTTATTTCATTGAGAAGAATACATTCATTTAATTTTAAAAAGTTCTGTGTAGCTAGGAAACATTAACAGTTAATGAGTAATACGGTCACGTTTTATCGAAATTGTCGTTTTATTCTAATTTTTTGTATTCTTTTAAGTATTTAACGTTATTCAAACTTCCAATACAATTGTAATACATACAAACATTTATTATTGCACGTGAATACACTTTACATCACCCTTAGTTTTGCACAAACAGCTGTATACGGTTTTACGTTGTTTGGGTGTCCGCCTTTTTTCTGAAGCTCGTGGATTGGGGCCAGTATAGTACAAATATTTCTTAAGGTTTATTACAAACCCTACCCTTGTTGTTTTACAGACGAGTAGTTTTACAAGAGAAATCTTTGTACTGTTTCAAGCATTTGTAAAATTACAAACAATTCCTCAGTAAAAATTACAATTTTTCTTACAGTGCGGGCAACCCAAGTGGCAATTTGTGATTGTACTAGAAACATACAGCAATACATTAACCAAGACTACAGCAAAAAAAATTTCTCGTGTACCCCAAAAATTACCACATGCGCCTGAAATTTTTTCTAAAGTACTAGCAATATGACTTAAAGTTACTTCTCAGTTACCGCATAAAGATGAACTTGCCAGCCAAGGAACATAATGCGGGACCATCACCAAATGAACACGTATAAATGAGTAATGATTTTGATGTTTTATTATTCAGCTGCTGATTGGCTACGTGTGGGTCTACCACGTCGTGTGCGGATTCCTGTTGGCTCGCCTGGCCTTCGGCGGAGTTGCTACGTTCTGATAGGTTCGTGACCTAGCGCTATTCTGTGAAGGTGGCTGGTCCATTTTTGTAGAGCCGTAGTTCGACCTACGCACAGCACTTTCGCTTCTTTTTGGCTGGTAGTTTGTGGAATCGAGCTACTTGCAGACACAAGGGCCGTTTCCATAGCATTACAACATCCACCCAGACTTCGAGCATATTATACATGGAGTGGCCTTTAGCTATTGTTTACTCAACTGTATTGTGAAACAAAGATCTCGATCAGCAGATGTGGGGCAGTTCGGCTGATTTTAGCTACGAGTATTTGGTACAATGTAGTCGAGTATGAATTTGTTTCCAACAATTTTCTCGTTCACTTCATTGTAGCAGCAGTGCTGTATTGCAATATCGTGGCGTTGTGTGCTTACTATAAGTCATCTGTTAATGTTTCATGTTTGTTAGGTTTAGAATTCTCTCGAAACGAATAAAATCTTTGAGCTAGGGAAATTCCTATTCTAGGTCAGATTTCGTTACAGCCATCCGAGCCTTCGGCAACGTTCGAGTTTTCGTTTGTCTTCTTCTTCTGGTCTACTGCTCCTTCCATACAAATGCAAGATCACAACACTACTCACATGAGCTTTAACTGAAATATGAGATTTTTTAAATAAAATTGTCAAGACATCAGTTTGAAAATATAAATACACCAAATCAGTAAAGCTCTTAAATTATTTTGTTTGAATTTCAAGGCTTTTGAAACTTAGCATTAAGAAATTAATGTATGATAGAATAAAGAAAAATTTCGTCCGTCCAGTGTCTCAAATTTTTTCTCTGTTTTGTGTTTGGAAGTATTTCATAAATCGGCTACACGTGAGAATGACCGAATTTAGGGCCACAAACATCGTGGTCGTATTACTGACAAGACAGCACAAAATATTGCTGTATTCCATTAAAGATAATCTCAGCAATCTAAAAGGAAAATTCGCAGCGAAATTCAGAAGCAATTACAGAGTTTGTTCTTGAGATGAAGTGATGAACTTGTTACATGTGGATGGACTAGGACCACAGCAAACCGGGTTTTAATGGATGTTACGTGCGTATTATTGTTACATTAGCGTGCGATTATTTTGAATGAACTGGTATTTTGCTTACATGGTTCACAAACTAAAACCAAATGGTTAATTGTCCCCATTCAGAAATTTATGTTTTAAAATATATTTTTATGTTTTGGTATGAAGATGCCATGTTTTCGTAATAAAACTATGTAACGACAGTCCTAAGGGCTTCGTTATTATTTAAAATGTGATATCGAACAGACACACTAAAAAAAATCGGTTCAAATGTTTCTGTGCGGCAAAGAAAACCATTTCTTGTGGCTGTTTTGTTAACAGTAACACAATTTTACTTTAATTCAAATAAAAGGCTAGAGAAACATAGCTTTATTGTTAATAAATTTTTTCTGTATACGTTTTCGTTTTACGCCAATATTATCATCCTTTATAGCCAAAATACAAACCTTCTTTGAGCTGGTTTTCTTCACAGCAAAGAAAATTTACTTCGTACCAAAGTTAACGATTGGCCGATATTCAAGGTTTTCTATCATAAATTGTAGTTTTCAGTGCGTGGCTGCTGTGCCGACGCAAGTAGTAGTAAACCAACGCACTCTGCAGTTGCGAAACTGCAACTGCAGAGTGTACAGTCCTCCTACAAACGTTTCATGTCAATCTGAAGTGCAGTGATTCTCCAAATCTCTAATCTCACTTCTTCCATATACTGGCCCATGTTACTACCTGAAATTACTTATCAAAAGTAAACTGAACGCAGTAAGACGTAGTGGTCGTATGGTGAAGGGCGTCGGGCAAAATTCACGCCAGGGGTGCAGGTTTTGATCTCTAAGTCATTTCAGTATTTGTTTTATTTTCTTTAGGTAATATAATTTTGGAAGATTTGTTACTTCTCTCTTATTGACTAACCACGGTTGATTTTCAGAGCACAAGTTTTCTTTACAGTGCAATCGACATTACCAAAGAGACAGCTGCTGAGCCATTGCAAGGATACTGCAAGGTTATTATACTCATTAATACATAGATAAAAATAATATTGTTTTTGTGGTAAGCCTACTTTGCTGTGGTTTATTTAAATATGACAGCTCTTTCTTTACAGTAAGAACTCATGTGTTCCAGCAAAGAAATCATTTTTATAGTGTAGTGATTTCAAACGAATACTTTAAGTAGAGTAATAACGAATACTTTTGCCGAAAGGAAACGAAAACAATAACATAGAAATAACTTAACTCTCATTAATTATTTGCGCCATGTGTAAATTTGTTTGAAACTGTTGTGTACATTGCCGTAGTCGTGTGGTATTTAACTCGATTTGAGTGGAATGTTTAAGAACAAGGAGAAAACTGTTTCGTACTGTATGTAAAATACTTCAACAGTACTTTCAAGACTATAAAATTGCTGGAAAGTTTGGTTCAAACATCTACAGTTAATAATAGCCACGTAATACTTACTTTGCCCCGCCATTAATGNTTTGAAACTGTTGTGTACATTGCCGTAGTCGTGTGGTATTTAACTCGATTTGAGTGGAATGTTTAAGAACAAGGAGAAAACTGTTTCGTACTGTATGTAAAATACTTCAAAAGTACTTTCAAGACTATAAAATTGCTGGAAAGTTTCGGTCAAATATCTATAGTTAATAATAGCCACGTATGTTTCACAGCAAATGATGCAATCACCTGCCTAGCGTGATATACAACGTGGGCCATAATTCATGTGCCAAACTCCAGGAGGTGATTCCTTGCGGAAAATAAGGTTGGGTATACATTGACTACACCATCATATGGTGAATATTAAGGGAGGTACGCGGTTTTGAAAATCGAATTTTTAAATGCATAAATGTAAACATTGCAAAAAGCACTTGAGATGGAGCGACCAAAATCGGAATGGTGATTCACGAATCAGAGATTATAAATCTGTGTAAATTTGGTTGTTCAAATCGTCGCCTTTATAGAGTAAGTAGGGGTGGGGTAGTCACTCTATTTTCGCAGGGAACTGTGTAACACTAGGCGGTAAAGAAAACTTCAAGGCACATTATGGCTCACCATGGTGCATTGAAGACAAAAGGTCGTTCCGGTGAACCGTTTGTGAGAAAACGCCACTCAACATTTCTAAGGTGCGGTGTAGCCCTGCGGCGGTAGGCAACACGTTTGCCACCTGCGCCAGGCAGGTGAGGATGTAATCGGTGCTCGTGTGGAGGTGGCCTTGGCTGCTGGCAAGTCAGTATGTGTCTGCTGCTGGTTGTGGAAGCATGGAACGTTTTACTNCGTGTGGAGGTGGCCTTGGCTGCTGGCAAGTCAGTATGTGTCTGCTGCTGGTTGTGGAAGCATGGAACGTTTTACTCGAGCGGAGTTAGTCGACATTCACCTCGTGTACGGAGCAGCCAACACGAATGCAAGGCAAGCAGTGGAGCTGTATCGACTGCGCTACCCAGCGTGACGTCAACCCTCACGTGCGACATTTTTACAGCTCCATCAGAGATTGCGGGATGAAGATTAAACAATAGTGACGAGGCGGAATGCTGGAGCACCACGGACAAGTGTGAACTACGGCATTTGACGAGGGCATGCTTCGCCGTGTGAGGCAGGAACCGTCTGTTAGTCGACGGGCTGTGGGCAGTGGTGTGGGTGTTAGACGTACAACGGTCCTGCTAATTCTGCACGAGAACCGTATGCACTCCTACCACGCAAGGAAGGTCCACGTTCTTAGCGAACCTGATTACGTGCCACGTGTTACATTCTGTGAACGGTTCCTCCAAGAAAATAATGTGCCTCCAAACTGCACATCGACTGTGCTCTTCATGGATGAGATCCAGAATTTTCAACAGGAGGAATATCCACGTCTGGGAGCATGCCAATCGCTACTACACGCACCCTATGGGCAAACAAGCGCGCTAGAGTGTCAACATTGGGCAGGCAATTTCAACAATCACTTGTTGGAGCCTTATTTGCTACCCGACCGTCTCAATGGAGCCCTCTACCTGACGTTCCTGCAGGAGGTATTGCCGGAATTGCTGGAAGAAGTATCTCTGGCCATTCGCCGCACCATGTGGTTTCAAAATGATGGGGCACATCCACATTTTCCTGCTGCCATACGCTGCCATATTGACGTAAAATTTCCAGGCCGCTTGACTGGCAGATTTGNCCCCTGTTCCTACCAATCAGACCTGACTCAGCTGGATTTATTTTTATGGGGTGATGTCAACTCCCTGGTCTACGAAACGCCTGTGGCTAGTGAGGAATATCTCGTCGCACCTGTGACAGCCGCATTTGATTATGTACGCGCCATACCAGACATTTATGCACGGGTCCACGCCAACTTGATCCGCCGTTGCCAATTGTGTATTGAAGTTGGGGGACGGCAATTCAAACAGTTGTTAAATGTTGCCATTAATAAATAAATACTTCTTACATATGTATCATGCAATACTCCTATCTGCACTCCGTTCCTTGTTCACTACGCTTGTCTTCATTTACATTAACCGTTACATGTGGACGTAAATTCACGTAGCGTGTCACGTGTGACAGATGTATTGCCTACCCGCAGATGGCTGTACCGAAACTTCGAAATTTTGAGTGACATTATCTCGAAAATGGTTTACCAGAGCGAGGTAGATCGAGAAGACCTTTTTTGTTTATTGTGCCATGGTGTGTTAAAATGTGCCTTGACCTTTTATTTACCGTCTAGTGTTCTAAAGTTTCCTGCGAAAAAAGCGTGGGACGATTTGACCAACCAAATTTTCATATATTTACGTTTTCCGATTCGTGAAGCGCCATTCAAAATTTGGTCGCTCCATATCAAGTGCTTCCTGCAATGTTTACATTTATGGATNTTCCGATTCGTGAAGCGCCATTCAAAATTTGGTCGCTCCATATCAAGTGCTTCCTGCAATGTTTACATTTATGGATTTAAAAATTCAATTTTCAAAATCGCGCACCTCCCTTAATATTAACCACGTGTTTTTCTACTAGGAACCACCTCTTGGAGTTTGGCACATTAATTCTGGTCGACGTAGTATAATCAAAGTAATCGGCCACCTTGTAGGTATGCTTATATTTCAAGCATCATAGACTAAAACTGAGGCAGACCGATCTCGCTGGATGCGCGCAACTAGTCTCCGTGTCCCAACATTGAACTGCTTTTCTGCCAACACGTCTAGAAAAAACGGCATGAATTGGATTTGAGGTTAGAACACTGATTAGTAAACAAGTGCTTTGTGATGTATGTAAACTTCCTCTTACCAATTTGTAATGCAGTTTGATTAAGTTCAAATTGTTAAAGTTATTTTATTCGTATAAAAGTGCTTGTCTTGTGAAAATAAACGCGTTCATCACTACTGACCATGTTACTTGTGTTGCTTTGGGGTAGGTCAATGTTGGGTACATGCGCAGCAGACGAATAATCGGGCTACCTCATCGTTAGTTCATTTTAAGGACCGCCACATTATTTATTCTGCTCAGTGCTGTGTATTGAATCGGTCGCAAATGTATTGTCCGTGAAACATGTTCACTATCGTGGGCACAGAAAACGATTAACTGGTTTGCATAACGTCGATGGCACAAAAATTCTCAGTGACATGGCGTCGTTTTCACACTCGCAAGTGTATGTTTCATGAAAGAGTGCCATTACGACGAGTTTTGAGAAGATGGAATTACATTTTACATTAGTAAAAATTATTTTGAAACCACTCCCCTGAAATAAATATAAAAGTTATTAACGATTTGCATGTGAGAATTTATTTTTTAACACCGTTATTTACAGTGGCAGTCAAGTCATTAGCAACCGACATTAAATTTGATGTTTTGGGCTGTTCAATTATAAGTGCAGACTACTGTAAAAATAATATAGTATTTTTTTTTGGAACGGAGTCATAAATAAATGACGCTTTTAATGCACAGCCAGCGTTGGTCGTCTGCTACGGACGTGATTACGCTAATCCCAGTCTCTCGAAGCGGTCACCGAGAGCATGCTCTAGAGTCGCGTGTGGAGCTGTGACCACGGAAAATTGCGTTCAGTGCTGTGATGACCCGGCTCTCGAGCGTCGAGAGTGATCAGCGTGTTATGGAAACCACTAAGTGGAGGGGATAAAACCCGAGGAAAAAAGTTCTTACATGTACCTTTTACATCTAAGGAACAGCATAGTTCTTTCACGGTTACTTCCAATTTTTTACTGAACCCCTGCTTAAGTTCTACTTCCAGGATATTCATCCACCTCACGAAAACAAAGTTTAACCGATTCTAGAAATGTACACCAAAGGGACAAGGCACCGCATTCGTGCGCACTCAGTGTAATGCTATTTTGCATAACAACTATTTCTTACTAGTCATTGCCAACACGCCTGTTTTCTCACTGGCGTTATTCATAATTGAAATAACATAATTTATAAATAAAATATAAGTATATGTTTAATTTAACCAAAAAACAGAGTCTTTTACCTTAACAGAAGTATAAAACGCTTGTAGTATACTACATATTTAGGAAATAACCAAACACGCCGTACATGGGGTGATTTTTCAAAGGTTAGATTCAAAAAGTGTGATGAAACCACGAATAGACTATATATGGGTGTACACTTGTCGTCCCAGAAGCATAATGCAGATCCCGGATTGTGGGAAGGTTGCACATCGTGCTTGCGCGCCAGCGGAGCTCCCCACGCATACCTGCAATTACGTCTAAACCCCGCGGTGAGACACATAAATCCACACTTTCATCCCCCTCCGCGAGGCGCGAGAACCTCTTGGTAATGGGCGGCGAGTGCGACCTGATCTCGCCGCTTACCAACCACACACCCTCCTCAGAGCGCCACAGTGTATACACGGTCTGGTGAGGGGACAGGGTGGTTGGTAGTCCTGGTCAAGGGGTATGTGCTTGGGGAGGGGAGGGAGAGAGTCCCGCGCTCAGGTTGTCACAGTGCGGCCAACTTTGCAGTTTATTGTCGGTTAATTACCCAGCCCGTGGTCGGCGAGCATCATTAGCCTAATTGCCGAGGGTGTGTGCGGGGTGGGGGCATCGCGCTGGGGGAGTGAAACCCCGCGGTCCCGAGTGTGAAGAAGTTGCAGGAATTATGGTGCCATTCATTGCATTACGTCACAAATAACCGCCGGAGGCCAGATGCGCCGCGCGACAATTCGTCCCTTTCCCCCCTCCGGCTACCTTTTACCGCGCCGCTATGCCATCACAGCCCCTGCATCCGTTCGGTTAGCCCGGTGTTGGTAACACTGAGGGCACCTGGGGGTTCACCCTGNTATGCCATCACAGCCCCTGCATCCGTTCGGTTAGCCCGGTGTTGGTAACACTGAGGGCACCTGGGGGTTCACCCTGCAGCGAAGCAGTCCAATCAACGATCAGTAGAACAATTATAATTCATTTCCGTTCCTGAAAACAATCAGCCTAAGATCGTAACACTAGACACGAATTCTAGTGGTGCGATATTTAGTTATTTAGTGCGTTATTTAGTAGGAATTGGATTTACTAACAAAAACAGGTACGCCACTGGCAATTATCATTATATATATATTGTAGAATCTAACACATCTATCAAAATATTTTATCGGATTTCACTATTTGGGGTTGAAAATGGATCTTTCACTCATTGCGAACTGAAATACTNTATGCCATCACAGCCCCTGCATCCGTTCGGTTAGCCCGGTGTTGGTAACACTGAGGGCACCTGGGGGTTCACCCTTCAGCGAAGCAGTCCAATCAACGATCAGTAGAACAATTATAATTCATTTCCGTTCCTGAAAACAATCAGCCTAAGATCGTAACACTAGACACGAATTCTAGTGGTGAGATTTTAACCTAAATAAGTTTACCATACGTTATTTAGTAGGAATTGGATTTACTAACAAAAACAGGTACGCCACTGGCAATTATCATTATATATATATTGTAGAATCTAACACTTNTAACAAAAACAGGTACGCCACTGGCAATTATCATTATATATATATTGTAGAATCTAACACTTCTATCAAAATATTTTATCGGATTTCACTATTTGGGGTTGAAAATGGATCTTTCACTCATTGCGAACTGAAATACTGTGAATTATATCACTCCTTCACAGAGTACGGAGACGTGGATATTTGAAATAAATTTAAATATTTACTTAGGGAAAATATGTATTTATTGCATTTTTCAATTGATTTGCATACACTAAATTTTGTTTTGATATTTTCGAAATTATGTAATTTTTTTCTTTTATAGTCTTTAGAATTTGAACAGTACGCTAGTCCATAATGTGAAACCCTAATCAGTATCAGTTATTTATTTTCGATGTATATTTTATAATTGATATTTGAGGAAAGTGTATATTTTTGAAAGTTTTCAGTTTTTCTCATAAAATTCTGTTCTTGAAATTACTAAATTGTAATGATTGAAGTAGTGTTTTAGAACTCTCGGTGCCAGAGCTGAGAGCCAGCCCATGTAAGAGGTTGTAATATAGAACGTTTGAAGTGGATCGGCAGCGTGTCGCTCTCAGAGAATTTTGCAGAAAATTATGGACAAATTTTATAGTTTGCCCCAAAGATAGTATGAATTCTTCGAGATTGACCCACAATGCGCAGGTGAGTTAAAAGTAAAGACTCAGCGTTAGTGTAAATGTAATTTTATTATTAAGTGCGTAACGTCCGTTAATTTAAATAGTTTTTGAAAATTAATATTATAGTTTTAAAACATGTTTGTAGAACTATGAGAGAAATTAATTGACATTGCTCTATGTTTTATGTTTCCATACATGCCTACAGAGTACCAGGATATGCGTTTCTATGCTTAACTGGCTATAAACTTAAAAATTGAGCTTTCTAAATGCACATGGAAGTATCATAGAGGTGTTGCACGTTATAAAACATTACATCATTCGACATACTAAATCGAAAATCTTGTATTAAATCACTCGAAATTAGTATTCACAATGAAGAAAAATATATCAACGAAATTAATAACTTTAACATAAATGCAATGTGCTGAAATTTTATACCTAAATTTAGTATTTGTAATGATAAAAAGAATAAAATACGTAACTAATTTGTGCCGGATTTTCGGCAATTTTTTAATTAAAATAATTTAAGGCGTTACTCCATTAACTCTTATTGAAATTGAACAATTTATTGTGCGCATTATCTGTGTCGGAACTATAATTTCTGTAGTATGGACTCATGCACGTGGCTTATTTTCTCTATAAATAAATTATTCAGCGTTGGGAATTAAGAATTTTGTATCTGGGAGTAAAAGAATTAAAACATACATAAAATATTATTATTTTCACCTAAATANTTGGGAATTAAGAATTTTGTATCTGGGAGTAAAAGAATTAAAACATACATAAAATATTATTATTTTCACCTAAATAAGTCGAGTCTTTTCGAAACACGTACATATGTATGACCATATTTAATTTTAGAAAGTAAGCGGTATTACATTTAACGATGTAAAAAATAGAAACATGTTTAATTTAGATTCAGACCTTTTACATTCAGATGACGGGACCAATAGTTTACAAATTACACATCACAGAACATATAGCTGTATATGTTTATTAACAACCATACCTTTTCTGTAGAATTGCATTTCAAAACCATTAATAAATCGTCGCAAACATGTGGTAATTCAAATCGATAAAGATGAGGTGTTGTGGCAATGCTGCAACTAATATGTCGGTCGTAAGGCATAGGGCAAGAGAACGAGCCGAGCTCAGTAGTGCTAAAGAGGCCGTGGAGTTCACATGCAGTGAGTACTGGGACAGGGCAGTGGCCATGAGTGCATCCGGTGGCCAAGCTCCGTGCAGGCTGCATGCATCCAACATGCGGAAAATACATTGCTGTGGGCAGAGCAAACTTCGAACACCTGCTACGACGTTTCGACATTTTGTATGCTGATGATAACGTGAAATAAAGTAATTTGATCTATTTTGATGTAGTTTTCTCGTAAATTAAGTGCCTTAAACTTTTTTTTACCATANCGTGAAATAAAGTAATTTGATCTATTTTGATGTAGTTTTCTCGTAAATTAAGTGCCTTAAACTTTTTTTTACCATATACTTAGGTCATATCCGTATCCGCGAACTACCTGACATCATGTATAGCAAGCCTCACAGCGAGCACAGTACAGAAGTGGAGGTGGAGGAACCCATCGAAATTATTCTCGAGAGCGACGCAGTAGATATATTGAAATAGGAAACAGCATAATTAATGAGATAATATGTTACAATTTTTATTTTCAATGTTATTAAATTATTTTTTATTTTTTCACTATTGTTGGTTGCTGACATTGACAAATTTATTGTATCCCAACTGTGCTATTTCAAAAGTTTAGTTAACTTAACCCGTGCAAAATGAGAATGAGAACATTATACGACCTACGTCCTGCAGTAATTCATAAGGTAGGTTCCCTGGAAAATCTATGTTTCAAATGGCATCAATTCAAAACAATAAAACCTACTTGAGCTTAAACAACAATTCTGTGAATACTGTTGCCTTCAATCGAGGTCATAAATACGCGAACGGTTATAGCTTAATATCGTCCTCATTTATTGAGAAAATTGGCAGTGCCATGTTATTATCCAACAAATGTGTGCACCCTTGGGCATTTATCGCTTATTGTGACGTCATGTGCATGAATATACAAAAACAAGTTGCCTTGTTGTAACTCTCTCAGGCTAATAGCTATTGAGGAAAACAGACGAAGTTTGTAAGGGTACTTGGCAGCCAACCAACTTTATTTCAACTTGAATAGTTAAGCTATGAAATTAAGTTATAATTTTATATTAATATGTTAAAAATTATAAGTTTTAAAGATAATTATAAAATGCACTCATTGCCATAAAATAAAGTACATCATTTAAGCTCATTCGGTAACCTTGGAAGTTAGTAAATAGGTACAGTGATGGGTGATTTGCAAATGATCAAAGTTCCATGCGATAGTGGATGCACATACGTCACAACATTGCTCTTCCGTCTCAATTTCTTTGTGGCACACAAACAGTGACTCGCACGATACTTCCCTAGATTGATTAATAGACGATATGCATGCTGAAAAGACGCACAAGACATATGACGGAGTTTGAGAAAGGCCGACGTATAGAGCTACGTAAGGTTGAGTGGATGGTGCGTCGAATTGCCCCGCATTAGGGCTGCTCGGACTTCATACTCAGATTGTGTTGGAATCAATGGACATGTGAAGGAGTCCATGTACGGCGGAATGGATCTGGAAGACCCGGACGAACCATCAGAAGAGGAAGCATTCCTTGTCCACCATCCAGCATGTGAAAGCTTCTGTAGAGTTTCGTGTCTTGACCAAAAGCATTTCTAGAAGCCTAGCACAGGCGAATCTGTAATTCCTATGAACGTTTTATGTTCTGCCACTCACACCTGAACATCGCCACCTCCGTTCGCACTGCTGTCAGCACGAACTGTTTGCGGAAACATACAGTTAAAATACGGTAACGCGATCCGTAATGACGAAAATAAACGAAGTTGAGCTCTGCAGATAGCAAAATGCGGAACGCTTCCGTATTTCCTACAATTTGAGTAGTTTCAGGAACGAATAATACCGAGTGTACACAAAACCTTCTTCGCCACTGTAACCAAAACATAATCGCTTCTGTTACAGTTAGAAAATCCACGTCGCTTACACGCATTCCTTGAGACATTAAAAAGTGGTATCAGGCTCCTGTAAGAGTTAGCATCACTTAAAACACCCAAATATTGCTAGAAACAGAAGTTACGTGTGTCATATAAGAAAAAAAAACCTATTTATACGCAGTATTGCTACCATAGAGTCTAGGTGAGTGGCGATAATAAATCATACTTATAATTTTGATTCATATTCAAATTTTGTTCCAGAATAAANCGTGAAATAAAGTAATTTGATCTATTTTGATGTAGTTTTCTCGTAAATTAAGTGCCTTAAACTTTTTTTTACCATCTACTTAGGTCATATCCGTATCCGCGAACTACCTGACATCATGTATAGCAAGCCTCACAGCGAGCACAGTACAGAAGTGGAGGTGGAGGAACCCATCGAAATTCTTCTCGAGAGCGACGCAGTAGATATATTGAAATAGGAAACAGCATAATTAATGAGATAATATGTTACAATTTTTATTTTCAATGCTATTAAATAATTTTTTATTTTTTCACTATTGTTGGTTGCTGACATTGACAAATTTATTGTATCCCAACTGTGCTATTTCAAAAGTTTAGTTAACTTAACCCATGCAAAATGAGAATGAGAACATTATACGACCTACGTCCTGCAGTAATTCATAAGGTAGGTTCCCTGGAAAATCTATGTTTCAAATGGCATCAATTCAAAACAATAAAACCTACTTGAGCTTAAACAACAATTCTGTGAATACTGTTGCCTTCAATCGAGGTCATAAATACGCGAACGGTTATAGCTTAATATCGTCCTCATTTATTGAGAAAATTGGCAGTGCCATGTTATTATCCAACAAATGTGTGCACCCTTGGGCATTTATCGCTTATTGTGACGTCATGTGCATGAATATACAAAAACAAGCTGCCATGTTGTAACTCTCTCAGGCTAATGGCTATTGAGGAAAACAGACGAAGTTTGTAAGGGTACTTGGCAGCCAACCAACTTTATTTCAACTTGAATAGTTAAGCTATGAAATTAAGCGAATCAAAGGAAATCAAAAGCAAATGCAGTCAATTGAAACTATTTGAACGCCACATATTGTAAATTTTTAAACTACAATTGGTATGCCGTTTAACATAGAATGATTAAAGAAAATTACATATTAAGTAAATTTTTTGAGATATTTTCTAGCGAAAAAGTAGCTAATATCGCCTTTCAGCCCTCTTAACTATTTATGTGTAAGAAATCATGTCGATCCGTTGCTCCGTTGTAACGTGAAAGAAGGACAAACCAAAAAACAAACAAAAAAAACACTCTTTCGCATTTATAATATTATGTATATATATAGAATACCAATAAATATTCATATTTCGTTATACAAGTGTTTCACTGTCCATATATATATATATATATATATTCTTTATTGAAATCGAAAATACAGAAAAAATTATAAAGCAAAAAGAGGTTCCATGAATTCACGGAAAGTTCTATAAAATGTTTCGCCCGTTATTGAAAAAAAAGTGTGCTTTATTTTACGGAGAGTTATGAATAATTTTTACCAGAACTTTTCCATAAAATGACGGAATTATTTATACAAGTGTACGGGTTACCGATGTATCGTATCGAGGGATAAAAAACGCTTCTACTGGAAATGGACTGCCATCGCGGCAGAAGTCGGAGGACCGTAGGTGGGAGCTGCTTCACTTAACAGCGTCACAGGACTCCCACTACTGTCGTGATGGCCCAGGGAGACAACGGGTGTGATCATCGTTCACCACACTGTAAACATTTTTCTGCCCCTTTACAAGAAAAATCCTGGGAAACCCAGATGTCAAGAAAATCCTTTGTAAAAATAGTAACAGTTTTCTTGTAAAATCTGCAAAACATATATTCGTATTATTACAAATAATAGGCTTGTATTACAACTTACANGTAACAGTTTTCTTGTAAAATCTGCAAAACATATATTCGTATTATTACAAATAATAGGCTTGTATTACAACTTACATTTTTAAGAAGTGGACGCAAAATTATTTTCTTTTCTTCTAGAAGACAAATGTGATGACGTAATAAGAAAGAATTAGAAAAAATAGTTCAAAATTTAATTCACGGAAAAAAAAACACCTTGCTAGCACGGGGACTAGAATTCAAGTCTCTTTCCTTATTATCGCACACACTTAACCACAGCACCCACTTGACTTTCGAGCTGTAAGGTTATTTTTGTTCTAAATACTTATAGCAGTAGTAAGTACCTTCAACATATTAGTGAAGTTATTTGGTTAAGAACATTGAATAACGCATTTATTGCATTTTAAGAGTTCTGTGTAGTTATGAAACATTAACATCGAAAGAGAATGAGTAATAAGCGTCACGCGTTTTTAAACTTTCGTCGTTTTATTATGAGTATTTGAGTTGTTTAAAGTGTTTTACGTCATTCAAACTTGCAGTACGTTTCCTTTTGCACGCAACTACAATTTACATCATCCCTAGTTTTTGCACAAACATCTATATACGGTTTTACGTTGTTGAGTGTCTACCATTTTGCTTGAACTCGCGTATACGGGTTAGTACAAACATTTTTGAGGGCTATTACAAACACGATTATTATAGTTTTACAAACGAGTAATTTTACAAGATATTTTTCTACTGTTACAAACATTTCTAAAATTACAAACAATTTCCCAGGAAAACCACAATTTTTTTACAGTGCAGGTGTTACTAATTCTCAGTGGTTGGTTGACTACGTCCTGCGGCCTCAGGTGCTACCTTTCTTGGCTGAAAGCCCGGGGTTCAGTTTACAGCAAAATAACGCTCACCTAAACACATATATGGTTTTCTAGGAGTGATTGCGTCATGTTTCAACACTTGCATGGTCCAGGCCGCACCCTGCGGTGAACGATCCTACCTTTCTTTACAATACGAGTGGTTTTTCCTCTCCGATTTAGGACTTCAGTTTGGATGACTGGAAATCCTCAAATCATATTGAGAGCAATTTGAAGTCAAAATCTGTGTAAAATAAACACTTTTTGTCTTTCTGGTATCTCAAGTTCTACCAGGAAGACTTAAGTTATCGAACAATTCCGAAAATTCATTATCGCCTGATTGATCTCCTATCGAACGTTCGTGGGACCAGAGGAGATACCGGCTTCCCCTTGTCAACGTGTTCGTGATCTGAAACATAATTGCAACGACTCGGGGCAAATCTGCTGATGAATAACATATTGCAGTTTTGTGAATCCATGCCAGATCACGCAGACGTATGCATCCAGGCACAAGGCGGTCCTATGAGGTACTAAAGGTGTTGTTCCTTTCTGCCGCAATAAGGAGCGCGTGCAGAACGAGTGTGAAATCGCCACGTGAGAATAACTGTGACGCGTTAGAATCACGCGAGATATTACTGCAAGTCAAACTTAGTAAACAGATACTTGTGGATTGATACTTTTTTTTTACTGATATCACACTTGCGCGTTAAGATGCATACACACTTGTAGTTTCTTATATAAGGAAGGCGTGATTTTATGAAAGGCTTCGTCTTACGGCAAATATTGGCGTCATATATTCCTGCACGGTTTTATAACAACATAATAAGTGATTTAAAGTCACTGATTTTGAGAGGGGGACACAAATACAAGCAGATATGACCTCGAAAGAAAATGCTAAAAATTACGAATATGAACTTGAAAACATTTACGGGTGCCTG
Organism: Clitarchus hookeri; assembly: GCA_002778355.1. Classification (NCBI taxonomy): domain Eukaryota; kingdom Metazoa; phylum Arthropoda; class Insecta; order Phasmatodea; family Phasmatidae; genus Clitarchus; species Clitarchus hookeri. Next base: position 97,106 of record NQII01004639.1, read on the forward strand.
CCTAGATACCACGTGTTCACATATGTTAATATAGATGGGGTGAACGGTTAAAAAAACTGGAAGTAACGAAAGGAGACATAGCTCAACAAACACAGAAACAATAGGGGTAATCTCGACAGTCTTCTTTCTAGTTTCTAAGCATATGTTAACAAAAAAAGTATTATAAAAAAGCCTTACGTACAGCTTTCATGCCTAATTCTTATATCCTATATTACGATTGTGTAGCTGCTTGTGATACCTTGCTGTCCAAAGTAAATCATATATCTGTCGCGGCTGGTACAACATAGTAAAATTATAAAATGATAAACTTTTAGATTGTTTATTTAAATTGGTGTATAATTTTCAATATTTATCTGGCTACATTTCCTTTAAGCAACCACGAAAATTGAAAATGGAAAAAATTTGGATACAAAAAACATTGAACTTAAGATGTGTTTAAAAATTGAATTCTGTGTAAAATATATAACCTTTTAATGGTAGATATGTACCCATCTAGCCAAAGAGAAATATTTATAAGTATATTGAATTCCTACGATTTTATTGCTTTTTACTTTTTGAGTGCAGGAAAGGAATGTCCTTACGTTCTCTATAGCGCGTTGGAGCACTGTAGGCACGGACGAGCAAATAATATCGGCTCTCTCTCTCTCTCTCTCTCTCTCTCTCTCTCTCTCCTGCCGAAGATCGACACTTGCTGCCCCTGGCTATATAGGCGACCAGCGCGCCTCCCTCCCTCAGCGCCCTTCGCCCTCTTGCGATCAATTTGATGGCCAATTGGAACTCGGGAGCAAGGGGTGGTTTTTACAACCTCGACGCTCTTTCCAACCCCACCTTTTTTTTCTGTTGCCGTTTGTGAAAAAAATTTATCCCACCCCCTCTTTTTTCTCTCTCGGGTTCTGCAGCGGCGGTGGAACTACTGAGCAATCATTTTTATGTAATTGAGAACTACAGCCAATAAAGTTTAATTAGTAATAACATTCCGCCGTTTGTTTTTTTCCCCGGGCGAGTAACTTGTACCCTCGTTGATTTATCGACGACCGGGAGGGTCAAAATAATTATTTGCGGGAGTCGTCTCTTGTTCGCGCACGGATGAACGCTGTTCTGGTCTCGCGAGGACATCGGTGTGCACGGACTCTGTCACGCCTCTGCTTGTTCAAGTGTAGAGCCACTTATGCTTGCTCTTCCATGGCTCTGCTTGCCTTTGCCAGTCCTTCTGGCCATGGCAACTTACCATCTCACTTACTTGTCTTTTTGGCTTCAAAGTTTATACCATGATACATCATAACACTGCTATTGTTATACGTTTTACCAAATGTAACTCAATTTCCTTTCTAAAGTTAATTTTTCTTAAAATGACGGAAATATGCTATACCCAAGATCGAAACACATTATTCCGCCTATCCAATCTCTGATTCCCGCTGCTAAACAAGTATTTTGCCACTGCGACTACCTAAACTACGTGATATTTACTCGTTGTTCGTATACTGCGTACTGTGTTCTCTGAAATTTTAGTATACTTTCTCTCAGTGTATTTTAACGTAGTAACGATATTGTCTATTAAGAAGCGCAGATATATTGGAAAACCAAATGTTAACATGCCCACGATCCGCAACAGTGTTTTCTAGCGGGATTATGGCAGTTCTGTTGGAAATTCGTGCACCAGTGTTGGTGGCATACGCTCAATCGGAAGATCAGCAAACCTCATCTCTAGTCTTTGTTTTCACGTATTCGCTTGTCGGTGGCAGCACAGTTCAAGTTTTACGGAATACCTTTTCACCTTTCGATATTGTTGGCATTGTAGTTGAGGGTAGTTCACAACATACACCGTATGTTCTTATGGCTGCTGATCTCTCTTGCAGTTAAAACAATTATCACCCTTAACGTTACTCCATCACTTTTGTCAAGTAGCTTCTCTGATGATTCAAGCGTGTCCGGAACCTACACTATAATCTTAAGTGTTTATATTCTTTATACAATACACTTTAGCGGATTGCTAATTCAGAGAGTCCTTCATAAGCCAAGTGGCCAAGATTGGTTGATGACTCATTAAAGTATTGTTTCTATCGTCTGGAGTTATCAACGCCACTTAAATAAACCACTGAACCACTGAAGTGCAGTCATCAGTTAGTGTACTTTGCGAAAATGTTGTACAGTAGTTAAAAAATCAATGTTTTATATTTCCAAATAGCTGCCATATAAGTTTTACCTCATTCTTTAATAGTCATTTCTACTCCCTTTCAGCAACTACATCTTACTTTAATGCGATTTGAAAATAAACGTTTATATTATAAGAGGTTACGTGTTAGATAGCAGAATGTACTGATAAAAACACGCGTTTTGCAAATTCATGCATTTTCACAAGAAGAGAACCAAGTTAACTTGCCTTGTTTTACACAAGAACTGGCATTGAATTTTTAAACAAATAACCACTTAATAATTTTGAGGCTACTCTACAATACGTTATTTACGTTATCTCTCTTACATGCAAACTCAGAATAACATTGCAGAATATTGTCCAAATCTGTGCAAATTCTTTGTTTGTTTGTTCTGTTTTATTTTTTGGAAAGCTAGCATTTTTTTGAAGTCAGAATAAGCTGAACGACACGAAACCTTGTGCGGCCAGAGGTTTTCTGAACGTAGAGGCAATGAAAAATGTTTTCATCCGATACATTATACACGAGTGTGGAAGTTTTAGCTTCTGAGATTTGATCACGAATTGGTCAACATCCTCCGGAGAGTTCAGAACGTGTAATAATCACGTCAGAAATGAAGTAAATAACGAAATGAATTATATGCAACCTGACAAAGCTGGCAACGACTGCAAAATAACAAATAATTTAAGCTGGCATTAACATATATGCGTGTAAAGTAACTTATATAATTAACTGAACTCCCGAAACTTTGTATTTTTGCCGATAGGAATTAGAATGCAGAATGAGGCAAACAGAAAGCGCACTTAGCTATCAAGAACAGTTAATTGTTGCATTTATCTGCAGTGTTCTTTGTATACTTTCGAAATGAAAATTTTGAAATTCAGTGAAAGAAGATATTACTTAGACGTTTAAATGCTATTTATCTACGTCTTTTTGGCCACATACAGAAGAAGCTGTACTCTACTTTGCCATTACGAAACCCATAGTTGGCTAAATTTAAAAGTAGTGCATATGACAACGTTCAAACTATCAATTCCTTTCATACTCAGGTGAATTTATTATTGTGTCACAACGAGCTAATTGTAGGTCTGCAACTACAATGCATCGATTTTATGACCACTTAAACTTCGTAAATAATTAATAACCTACGTTGTGCTTTCTAAGCTAAGAAATGGGTTCACCAACTTGTTGCATATCCCACGTGAAAAGGACTTCATTTATTGAACACTAGTTACCTGTTGCATTGAAACCATAAAATATGTTTTATTAATATCATCAATACTGGATACAGTGTCTCAAACAGTTAATTAAATTTTCAAATTTTGCGGTACTGTTTTAATTGTAGAGGATATAAATAAAGTCAAAAACGCTGTAATTAAGCTGCAAAACAATTTCCCCTAATCATAACATTACAGAAATTTGGTTATCTGAGTAGCGGTACTCCGTTTTGAAAGAAATAATTTTACAAAATTTGTCTATACCTACATTTGTGTTTTCGTCTGTAATTTTCTTCACGCAAATTAACTTTGACAATAATTAACTATTCGAACCATCCTTGGTATAAAATCACCCAGCACTCAAAGACATACAACCGAACGTTTCATCAAAATGTCTGAGCATCATCTCGTTTCATGAAGTATTCCTATGAATTTAATATTTTGTATATTCCGAGTACTAGCTAAAATACGAAAGTCTTCATTTGGCACACATTTATTAATCAACTCTGTATTTAGCTTTCAAAAGTGATCCACCGTTTTCTAAATAGTAATTTCGAAACCTCAAGGTTTATTGAATATTACTTTAACATGATTATATTAGAAAAGCAATAAGTTCCGGAATCATTACTTTGTATGAAAAAATAATTTTTTAAGTATCGTACCACAATTGTTATTATGTATTTTGAAATGTTTAAGATTTTGGTGTGGAAGGATACGTTTTCCTAAGTTGGAGTGACCTGGAATATAAACTTTAATTGCGTAGTGTGTATAGTCAAAGTAAATGTTGCTTAGCTCTCTATATAATAATACTTAAACATGTTTTGGCAATTTTTAATTGCAGTGTTCTGGGTTATTTACAAAGTTGATAGGACACAACATATCCTTTCCTTATGTCTGCGGCAAAAATGAATGTAAAAACTCCCAAACGCCATCTGATTGACGTAATCGCGATTGCATACGACTCAAAACGAGTTTCTACAAAGAAACCGAGCAACCTGGCACAATGGTTAACCTACGGACTCGCATTCTGGAGGACATGGGTTCGAATCCCGGTCAGGCAATCCTGATTTCGGTATTCCATGGTTTCCTGAAATCAGTCCAGTCTAACGTTAAGGTTTTTCCTTAATACAGGTCATGGCCGATTCCTTCTCGGTTCCTTCTTCTCTGAGCCACTTGCTCCGTCCATAATGGCATCGCTTTACCTACCTTCTCCAAAGAAAGCCCGAACAGATGCGCGGGGCGGACCACGTGTNGACGTTTTCCTAAGTTGGAGTGACCTGGAATATAAACTTTAATTGCGTAGTGTGTATAGTCAATGTAAATGTTGCTTAGCTCTCTATATAATAATACTTAAACATGTTTTGGCAATTTTTAATTGCAGTGTTCTGGGTTATTTACAAAGTTGATAGGACACAACATATCCTTTCCTTATGTCTGCGGCAAAAATGAATGTAAAAACTCCCAAACGCCATCTGATTGACGTAATCGCGATTGCATACGACTCAAAACGAGTTTCTACAAAGAAACCGAGCAACCTGGCACAATGGTTAACCTACGGACTCGCATTCTGGAGGACATGGGTTCGAATCCCGGTCAGGCAATCCTGATTTCGGTATTCCATGGTTTCCTGAAATCAGTCCAGTCTAACGTTAAGGTTTTTCCTTAATACAGGTCATGGCCGATTCCTTCTCGGTTCCTTCTTCTCTGAGCCACTTGCTCCGTCCATAATGGCATCGCTTTACCTACCTTCTCCAAAGAAAGCCCGAACAGATGCGCGGGGCGGACCACGTGTAGGCATTCTGTCACAGAGTGATGGCGGCTGAGTACAGTAGGTGACGGAGTGAAACGCTTCCAGTGGATCGAGTACGAGGTTGGAGTTGTAAATATAAATTAATGCTGATNGGTACGAGGTTGGAGTTGTAAATATAAATTAATGCTGGTTAGGTATTAAAAACTTTCTCTTGCTGAGTTTATATTCTCAATTAAACCAAAATATTTGTTGACGCGCATACGTTTCTAAAATCAGACCACCACATGACCAGGTCGGAATCGGCGATGTAAAGTTGTCAGGGTGATTCACTCCGGCACTATAACTTCGGTACTAATAACACGACTGAAATAAACGACCGATTGGGTACAAGACTACAACGTGAGAATGACCTTGAATTGGCGTCGCGCATGCGCGAGGNACAATTTGGGACGTGGGCGAAAATTTCCGGCAGTATATGTCGCGATTTCTATGTGCTAGCACGCTGGTTTTGGTGCCAAACTGAAGATATTATCTATATCTCTCGATTTAAGTCGTAAAAGCTAAGTATAAATTCTGTTACTTTCATTTCGTTCCCATATCCCAATGAAAATAATAGCCGCTAACGAAGACATATTCATGTGAAACCCAAGGTCGTGTCCCCAACACAGCCAAAACGCGATTTCTTAAAATAAGTCACCGAACTTTTGGAAAACTAAATGTATAATAAATTCACAGCATCTTAACAGATTTGAATCAAACTTTTGAAAAATCACCCCATATATGATATGATTGGTTGTTTCTTAATATGCCATGTACCACAAGCGTTTTATATTTAANTTTGAAAAATCACCCCATATATGATATGATTGGTTGTTTCTTAATATGCCATGTACCACAAGCGTTTTATATTTAATTGCATTAATATTAAAGTACTTTATTTTTCGTTATACTGAACGTTTATTTGTGTTTTATGTATACATTAAAATGTTTCATTTATAATTGATGTGAATAAAAACAGAGATATAATAGATGTTTTGGTAATACCTGGTAATAAATAGTTCTGATGCAAAATATTATGGGCGTGAGTGCGCACAAACACGGTGCGTTGTCCCTTTTATGTGATTTACTATATTTAGCTAAGCTTCTTTTGCATGGAGTCGAGGAATATCCTGACAGAAGAGCTCTAGCAGGGCTTCATAAAAGTGACAATTAACTTGAATGGNTTTGCATGGAGTCGAGGAATATCCTGACAGAAGAGCTCTAGCAGGGCTTCATAAAAGTGACAATTAACTTGAATGGGCTATAAAACAACTGTATACGTCACTGTTTGACAAGACGATGCTGAGAGTTCTGATGGAATTCGGGAGCCAATATTCGGGACATGCGCAGATGATGAAAATCGGCGTACCTCACCTTCAGTGTATTTTCTTGAGCACTATATTCACACGCTCCTATTCCATCTTGCGTTATTTTTTGACTGATGCATCGGCGCGGGGACCAACAGCTGCTAATGGTTAAAATGTCGCCAGATGGTAACTCAAAATCTTTCAACAACAATATAAATGTCGCGATTGTAAACTACTTTCGGTTTTCATGTACCGAGTGACCCAAATTANAAAATCTTTCAACAACAATATAAATGTCGCGATTGTAAACTACTTTCGGTTTTCATGTACCGAGTGACCCAAATTTATGTTTTCACTGTTTGTACGTAAATAACAGAGAAACTAGGAAGTAAAATCTGATGGGACTGCGTGTATTTGACGCTGTGAGGACAACGGTGGTCATGTGCGAGCGCGTGTGACCTTTCTGCTGTTGTCCATTCCCGTTCGCAACCACAAGCCGCTGCACTACAATTGTAGAGGAAACGACAGGGAGTGACAAGGTTTTCTATAGAGCAACGTAAGTGGATTATAAAGTGTTATTGGAAANAAAATCTTTCAACAACAATATAAATGTCGCGATTGTAAACTACTTTCGGTTTTCATGTACCGAGTGACCCAAATTAATGTTTTCACTGTTTGTACGTAAATAACAGAGAAACTAGGAAGTAAAATCTGATGGGACTGCGTGTATTTGACGCTGTGAGGACAACGGTGGTCATGTGCGAGCGCGTGTGACCTTTCTGCTGTTGTCGCAACCACAAGCCGCTGCACTACGATTGTAGAGGAAACGACAGGGAGTGACAAGGTTTTCTATAGAGCAACGTAAGTGGATTATAAAGTGTTATTGGAAANATTGTAGAGGAAACGACAGGGAGTGACAAGGTTTTCTATAGAGCAACGTAAGTGGATTATAAAGTGTTATTGGAAATGTGCGAACACGATTGAGGTGCAGAGATGACGGTGGGAAGAATTTGGTACTGCGTCGCCATCGCGTGTAACAACGACACGATTATGTGTCAAGTTTGAGATGGACGGAACTGTGCGTGATAAGAAGAAAGATTGGCGTGGCAGGAAGAGAACGACGATGGACGAAGGAAGTGTGAGGTTTGTGTTGCACATGTTTACATATTCTCCCGGGAAGTCGAAGCCCGAACAGTAAGATGCGCAGGAGTCAGGTGTCAGTAAATCAAGCGTACATCGAATTTTAAAGAAAGCAAAGTGGAGGCCCTANAGTAAGATGCGCAGGAGTCAGGTGTCAGTAAATCAAGCGTACATCGAATTTTAAAGAAAGCAAAGTGGAGGCCCTTCATCGCCACGTTACTTCACGCTATGAATAAAGAAGACCGAGACAGGTATGTCGAATTTTGTGAGTGAGTTGTGGTGTCCAAAGACAGCGAACATTTTTGCTGACATGATTGTTCACGATAATGCAACCTTTGAATTGAATGGAACCGTCTACACTCAGAATTGTGTGTACTGGACAAATAAAAATCCCAAAATTGTTGTCCAGCAATCAGTTAATCTTCATGTACTAGCAGTGTGGTGCCGTATGTCTGCCCCCGTAGGACTCGTGCGGCTATTCTTCTTTTGTGGAATGGTGATACGTAATGTTACCGTACCATGTTGCAGGAAAACATTGCGCCATTTGTTCACCAACTCTACCTAAATGACGACTGCTTTGCACAGCAGAACGGTGCATCGCCACATTGCACTCAAGAATTACAGTCGCTCCTTGACGAAACATTTGTTAGGAGGTGGATAGGCCGATGAGGAAGTGTTGAGCACCCACCTATATCTCCAGATTTATCGCCGTTAGATCATTATCTGTGGGAAACTCCGAATAACACTGGGTACGTTACAGAGCCATGGACACTGGATTCCACCCACTCCCATGGCAACCGTAGCTATTGTGTGTCGTTCTGTTCTACAGCGTTGCAGATGACTTGCTGCTGGTGNCCACCCACTCCCATGGCAACCGTAGCTATTGTGTGTCGTTCTGTTCTACAGCGTTGCAGATGACTTGCTGCTGGTGGCGGACAATTGGAACATTTGTAACTGTTATTCTTGATCTCACAGCTTTAAATACCAGCAGCCACGTCGTATTGTCTTTAATAGTTATGCTTTTATTCACGTTCAAAACTATAACCATTAATTTGCGACATCCAGTGCATACCGTAAAACATATTTTTGAGACTCATTTAGTGTGAAGGTAAAGAGATATCGGATGTCAACTACTTGGCTTTGAAAAAAACTTGTTCCAATACTTGGCTCTCTCATACTGGCTCAATTAATCACTCGTTATTCGCGGACTCTTCGTATTCAGAGCAATGGTGCTATTTATAGTAATCGTTCTGTCTCGCATATTTAGAAAAGTAATCGTGATATGGCAAAAATCTAAAGCTAAAATACGTCAGAAAAATTTTATTTTCAACAGCGATCTCGCAAAATCTTAAACGGCCGTTTACAATTATTTGCAATTATCTGAAACAAATTTACTAATTTAGGAGATTGCAATAAAATGTGGTACTCCGACTCCCATGTCAATCTTACTTTGTATTTCTTACAGCTGACAATAGTTTGTAATTTTTCGTTCTTGGCGCAGTTTAATCGGATATTACAACTTGAATTTTCGGAATATAACCATTCATGGCATAGTGATTACAAATTCAAAATACCACTGTGGTTATGCGTTTTTTTGTACATTCCCCGGCACAGAGATGGGTAATAATTATGTTGTTCTGGTTGTTTTATGGCCATACATATCATCGTGTCAATAAATGGAAGCTGCATTTCATTGGTACAGTTTGAATTGAAAACAGATTTTTGTAGATTTTTTATGTACGAAAATAAAACAGGCTACCTACCTGACATTGTTAGCGTCATCGTTATTTTATATATAATGAATTTTGTCCGGTATCGACGTCTATGTCTATATTCATGATAATACAGTCCGCAGATAACACAAACTTGCATGCACGTTGTTTTTCTAACTCGCATAGCTTCTGAAACAAATAGAGCCACTTTAACGTCGAATATGACGCAAGAGGTTCCTTTCACCATGGAGTATAGATTTGAGAGGGTGGAATTTAATGGTTTGAAATACAACGGTTACGCCCCAATGTTTACCTCTCGCGCGTTGTGGGCTGGAAGACTGTCGATTAGCGATACTTAATCAAACAAATTGAAATAGGTTGAGAGGGACCTAAGTCAGATATTTCTAAAAACTCTCGAAAATAATGAGGCACCAGCTCAAGTGACACTGACGAGTCAAGAATCTTAAAGAGTTTGCAGGTAACGAGGAAGATTCATATCATTATTTCTGTTTTAGGAAACCAAAATAAGGCCCATTACGTCATAACAATGCGATTTTAATGGAGAATGGCCTCGTCGTTAAAAAATTGAGAGAAACAGCGCAAAATACGGAACAAAAATATTTTGAGTCGATACTAAGTGGAACCAGAAGAATACTCGAACTCACGTCCTTCAAAAGATTACGTAAAGGTAAACCATAATAGCATGTATAAAGCTATGTAGTTTACTATGTAATACAGGAGGTTCTGAGCTACTTACAAGACTTGAAATGTATAAATAAATGTACATATATATATATAAATCCAAATATTTTTGCTGTTATTTATATTAATATNAAGACTTGAAATGTATAAATAAATGTACATATATATATATAAATCCAAATATTTTTGCTGTTATTTATATTAATAATTTGTATTACTATCTGTTGAAATTAAAAAATTGTGTACGAAAAAAATTAGTTTTATTTGCATAAATAGTTTTTGCTTTGTTAAAAACTATAAAACTACGAACAATATAAAAAAATAGTGTTATATATATATANTTGCATAAATAGTTTTTGCTTTGTTAAAAACTATAAAACTACGAACAATATAAAAAAATAGTGTTATATATATATAACACTAGTTGGCATCAATGCATCAATGTGGGTATTTTTTATATTCTTCATCATTGTATCATTTTTTAAAAAGTGGAAAACTATTTATATAATAAAAATTAATTTTTTTCGTACAAAACTTTTAAATTTTAACAAATGGTAATACGAATTATTAATATATATATATATATGCAAAAAAAATTTATTTAGGCCTATTCTAAAATGGCAGCAGATGCAGGCAACACAAGCGACATACAAATTTTCAACAGTTGAATACTCTGCGCCTGTGCTATTTAAGACTTTTCCCTCGCATGACGAGAATGTCGGGGTTAGTAACGTTCGAGTCCAACCGGCAACTCGATCCGGAGCTCGTAAGCAGCCTCTAAACCAGGTGTAAATTAAATTTCTCTTCTTTTAAAACGGGTCCAGCAACGGAAATTATTACAGTTAAAGTTTCAAAATATTTTATTCTGGCCAGCTTTAAATATCTGCTACGAGACACTCTCAAGATGTTGAAGCATGTAGTCACAGAGTTTAAGGGGAGTATAAAAGGTGATTTTAGTAAAAAATAATTTCTTTTTACAGAATATTACAATTTGATGTTTTTTGTTTAATCTCATATATGCATCATTAATATCNTAAAAAATAATTTCTTTTTACAGAATATTACAATTTGATGTTTTTTGTTTAATCTCATATATGCATCATTAATATTGGGCAACTACAAGTAATTTTAATATTGTTTTCAATATGTTACTGCATAAGTATTTTTTCCAGTAATCTAGAACACATTGCAATGAGCCAGGAAATAGAAGACTGTGGTTTGTCTTGAATTACAGTGTTATATTACATTGAATAGGTAAGCTACCTTGGACGTTGTGTTATNCATAAGTATTTTTTCCAGTAATCTAGAACACATTGCAATGAGCCAGGAAATAGAAGACTGTGGTTTGTCTTGAATTACAGTGTTATATTACATTGAATAGGTAAGCTACCTTGGACGTTGTGTTATATATGACATTATTTTCTCTTTGGTATACAGTGCTGTAAAAATAACCTTATTGTTAGATGTACTCAAGTATTTCACCAATACGTATATTGTGTTACACGAACGTTATACATGTTTGATTATACATCAATCAACAATAGTCTATGCTTTGCAAAACAAAGTGTTTTCAATGACGCCAAATAGGCGGGTGGTAAAATGTGGGAAAAAGGTTTTTTTAAGTGAATAGAATGTTTGTATAAGCGTGCCAAAATCAAGTTAAAATTATGGCTGCATTAAAAAGGAAAGNTAAAAAATAATTTCTTTTTACAGAATATTACAATTTGATGTTTTTTGTTTAATCTCATATATGCATCATTAATATCGGGCAACTACAAGTAATTTTAATATTGTTTTCAATATGTTACTGCATAAGTATTTTTTTCAGTAATCTAGAACACATTGCAATAAGCCAGGAAATAGAAGACTGTGGTTTGTCTTGAATTACAGTGTTATATTACATTGAATAGGTAAGCTACCTTGGTCGTTGTGTTATCAATGACATTATTTTCTCTTTGGTATACAGTGCGGTAAAAATAACATTATTGTTAGATGTANCGTTGTGTTATCAATGACATTATTTTCTCTTTGGTATACAGTGCGGTAAAAATAACATTATTGTTAGATGTACTCAAGTATTTCACCAATATGTATATTGTGTTACACGAACGTTATACATGTTTGATTATACATCAATCAACAATAGTCTATGCTTAGCAAAACAAAGTGTTTTCAATGACGCCAAATAGGCGGGTGGTAAAATGTGGGAAAAAGTTTTTTTTAAGTGAATAGAATGTTTGTATAAGCGTGCCAAAATCAAGTTAAAATTATGGCTGCATTAAAAAGGAAAGNTTTTTTTAAGTGAATAGAATGTTTGTATAAGCGTGCCAAAATCAAGTTAAAATTATGGCTGCATTAAAAAGGAAAGTCAGCAACATTTATTTTGTTCTGCCATCCAAAAATGTAATCGAAACTATTGAGTTATTATTTCGTAAAAATAAAATTTGCGTGCAGACGAACTATTGGCCTGGTGTGTCGGACTAGCGTTTACGAAGCAGTTAAGGAAGTGCACGTGGACCTTAAACTTCCGTAGCTGTGACAGGACCAGTGAAAGAATAGGGGTGAACAAAAATATATAAAACGCACAACATGTATATACTGTGTCGCAAAAGTCATGGCATGCTTCCAAACGGTTATATTGCCGGAATGAATCAGGACAGGGTGTTAAATGAAATACCAGACCAGTAAGTTTAGTTGAAGAGGCAGAATAAGTAGAAATTTGCTTGCACAGGCATAATTTATCCCAGACGACGCACACTCACCTCTAAAATTGGGGATGTTCAAAAGAAAGTTCAAAAATACTTTTGTGGCTTGCGAAATTTGAATAATTTATTCTTGCGTGACGTGTTGCCATGCTTTTAATAAAGAACAATCGCGCACACATTCTTCGTTGGGATGGACAACTGAAATAGAACGGAAGTCATTTCCCGACAAACATTACACGGGCAGACCGCAGTGACGAGTGTGTTGAATGTATTGGAATTACTTTTCTTCGAAGTCCAAAAAATTATCCCATAAATGTAGCTATGAGTTAGCTCCAACAGTTACAGTGCCTTGAGCATTACTTTGAATAGCAAGCGTGCCCCAGACCCTTCAAACTAAACTACTGACGTAAGAACTTCCTACGCTGTCTATAATTTGAAACCTATTACACGTGCTTTTCGTATTTTGTTCGCAAAATATAAGGAGTTAAAAAACGCATAATCTTTNCCCTACAAAACGTTTGTGTTGACTTCAAAATATGTTTTGCTGACTCCACTACACTTTTGCCGTAACTACAAAATAATTTGAAACCTATTACACGTGCTTTTCGTATTTTGTTCGCAAAATATAAGGAGTTAAAAAACGCATAATCTTTNATAATTTGAAACCTATTACACGTGCTTTTCGTATTTTGTTCGCAAAATATAAGGAGTTAAAAAACGCATAATCTTTCCTTGAGAAAACAACAGTATAAAACCATTTTTTTTTTCATTTAATAAGTTTGTAACGAATTTTCACAATAAAATACAACCAAACATATCCTAACGGGGTTTTTTTTTCATTTTTTTACATTTTCGCTGTCATTGTGGTTTTGTGTTGTTTGTGTAGGCTTATTAATATTTTTTTATCAATTCATATGTGTGTGACGTTTTGCTGTTTTGTGTTTCGTATGTAAATTTTGCTGTTATCATCTGGTTACAATTGTACCGTCATTGTTGTTTTTGTATCGTTCGTTGTCGGACTGGAGCATTATTAATATTTTTATCAGATTTGGCTGCTTTCGTCTTGTTGCATGCAGGTGTTCTGTCCTATTTGTTTCTGTGTCGCTCGTTGTCTAACTGGAGCACTGATTCTTGGTCCATTGATGTGCGTATGCATCGCGTTTTGCTGCATTTTCGTTCCTCGCCTATATTATGTGTTCATTTTTGTCTCATTTTTCTTAGTCACTGTAGGCAATTTAAGTTCAATCTAATTTCATGGTGCCGGGGTGGTGTGGTGGTCAGACCACTCGTCTCCCACCAAGGAGAACCGGGTTTGATTCCCGGCGGGGTATGTCGTGGTTTTTCGCATGTGGGAATCATGCCGGACGATACCGATGGTTGGCGGGTGTTCTCGGGATCTCCCGTTTCCCCCGATCTTGCATTCCGGCGCTGCTCCACACTCACCTTATTTCACCCTCATCGGCCCTCAAGACCTCGATGTTAAGAGCCACCCAAATCTCTTCACTCTCCACTCTACTCTCCACTCCAATCAAATTTCGAATTCAGTACTAGTATTACATAGATTGGTTATGTTTTTCAGGTTGTTTTTTTTTTACTATACGCTGTTCACGGTAAAGTGAGCACATTTGAGATCCAAGTTAATTTTTCCTTTGAGTTATTTTTTATCGTTTAAACACCTTTTTGGAATAAATATTGCCATGTTAGTATAATAAACACAGTGTGTTTATTCCACCGCACCTAGAAGTTAACGTGTAAGGCGGCTACAATAAAATATTTTTATTGACTATTATTCTAAGTGAGAGAACTTTCAAAATTGCTCACTTTACCGTGAATAGCCTATATACGCTGGAATGTACACAATGCAAAAAAATTTTGTACTTTCACAAACACATTTTTGGAAACAATTTGCCAAAATTCTTTCCTAAAACTACAAAACGTTTTTTTGAAAAAAATTGTTATAAATATTTTTGTTATATTACAAATTAAGGCTTCCATTTAAACTTACATTTCCGAGAAGTGGAAACAAAATAATTTTTATAATGATCTTGCAACAATTGCAAAGGAAAAATAATATAGGAGAAAAAATTATTTCGTATTGTATTCACAAAAAAAAAAAAAAAAAAAAAAAAAGAAAGAATAGTATACCTTCCCGGCATCGAGACTCTCAACCTCTACAGCATAACGCACGCATTCCACCACACGACTACTTAATCTTACACGTCCAAATATAGTTTTAGTGGTATGAGCATGGTTTATTAACTCGGGCACGTCTCGGAAAGGATTGAGATAAATAATTAAGGCAATTACTGCTTTTTAGAAGGACTTTTAGGCTACTGGTGGACTAAACCGATGCATAGAGGGAGTTTCATAGTTGTAGAATATATTGTTTTATGAACTTTACGTTGGGATCAGAATTACTGCTATAATAAACCAACCAATGATCATTACAACCTGTTCCGTTGGTTATAATACACATATCAGGGTGATCGTACGAGCTTTTAAAGTATAGAAAAAGGCAGTGAAATATTTTACATTCAAAAGAACGTTAAAAGAAAACATTTTCCATTGATTCAACTGTTATTACTCAATAGCTCGTCATTCTTAAACACATTAATTCGTTTAACGTGATAAAAGTATCACAGAATGTAATAGTTTGTAACTTTACACTGAAAAAGCTGTAAAGTGGTAACCACAAAATATTTTGTGGTAAGCACAAAGATGTTTGCTGTCTCTACAAAACTTTTGTGTTGACTTCAAAATATGTTTTGCTGACTCCACTACACTTTTGCCGTAACTACAAAATATNCTCTACAAAACTTTTGTGTTGACTTCAAAATATGTTTTGCTGACTCCACTACACTTTTGCCGTAACTACAAAATATTTTGGTGCGGTCAATATTTACAAGATATTTTATAGCTACCACTATAGACTGTTTATTCTGTGGACATCGCGACTTAAGTGGAATGGTGCATCAAAGCAGTATATTTACCCGATTTCAGATATAAGTTCTTTGCCAAAGGGTATTGTCGTAATTTTTGGCTCGACAAGACGTAAATAATAATTTTCAGCGCCTTTTACTTTGGTAGATATTCACTGCCTTTATTATTCTCGGAGTACTGAATGAAGAAAAGAAGTAATGTTTTCTTATTTTCAATCAGTGCTCCGAGAAAAACAAACGAAGTGAATTTTTAATATTGTAAGAAGGTATTCAAAATTGTTATTTACGTCTTGTCAAGCCAAAAATTTCAAAAAA
>NQII01004639.1:113389-194679 GCA_002778355.1 Clitarchus hookeri
AATCTGCGCCAATTTGAGAAAGGGTTGCACGTCTGTCACGTTTAATGATTCTCATCAGTCGTCGTTTGTCCCGTTATTTCGCGATCTTTTTCCGGCCGCAGCGATGTCGAAGATGTGACGTTTTGCCGGATTCCCGATATTCACGGTACACTCGTGAAATGGTCGTACGCGAAAATCCAAATTTTATCGCTACTTCGGAGATGCTATGTCCCATCTCTCGTGCGCCGACTATAACGCCAGGTTCAAACTCACTTAAATCTTGATAACCTGCCATTGTAGCAGCAGTAACCAATCTAGCTGCCGACTGCATCGTGTTACTCTGATTGGTTCCATACCTCTGTTATTTGCATACGCACGCCTATGCCAGTTTCTTTGGCTCTTCAGTGTATATATTTTTTCTAAACTGTGCTAGTAACGGTAGCAGGGCCAATAAGAATGTATTTGCACTCCATGTTAATGCAGAGCAGAAGCGGAGCATAGTTTCAACAACGAATGGTGTCTTACGTGAGGGGTCATCTCTCATTGGACACGGGTTTCTGCAGTGCACCGTGCATATCGTTAAATACAATTCCTGTGCACGGTCCTAGATATAAGACNCATTGGACACGGGTTTCTGCAGTGCACCGTGCATATCGTTAAATACAATTCCTGTGCACGGTCCTAGATATAAGACACTGAAACTGGAAGTGTTAACGGGTACACTGACTGTATGCGCCGGTAGTTACATGTCTTAACGTTCAATTTAAAATGCCAGGTAAACATATGCGAATACTGAAATTATTTATATTGCTTTCTGTTTTCTTTAAGAATCCCGCCGTAAAAATAAGAACATTTTAAAAATATTTATTTTCCTAAAATTTTTTAAAGTTTTACTAGGCAAATGCATCATTTAAGTGACCAGACTCAGTACAATGTTTATTTAACTTGTGGTGGAATAATACGTGATGTGCATACAAGCAGATCGTAAGCNGTGACCAGACTCAGTACAATGTTTATTTAACTTGTGGTGGAATAATACGTGATGTGCATACAAGCAGATCGTAAGTAGGGCTTTGGAAAGCGCTCAGTTCACCGTGAACAGCGTGTACAACTGACTGCGAAAACCCAGGCCGTTCCCACTCGCGATCATTCATCCCTCGTTTAAACTAGTTCAGCCTTTACGTCATACGCCTATGACCATGTACGCTAAAAAGACGGAACCACTTTGCAACCTATAAGGTGCTTGTAAATTGAGTCAGCCAGGTGGTTGAGCGAAAACCGTCATCAACTCTACTCCGGCCTCANCAACCTATAAGGTGCTTGTAAATTGAGTCAGCCAGGTGGTTGAGCGAAAACCGTCATCAACTCTACTCCGGCCTCACGCCTTTGCGAGGACGGCTTGCGAGGACTTCCATTCTCCTACTTGACATTGTGAAATATGTCTGTAAATTAACTGAAGCTTCATAGCTTATATATACTAGTTGTGCCTTTCGGGTAGTTGAGAGGCTGCTTAACTATAATCTAACCTAAAATGGCGTCTATAAATGTGATTCAAAACCTTGGCTTTTACGGCATTCGAACTAGCAACGTCACAGTCCGAATGTAATTTCCTAGCGAAGTCAAGTGAAACGTAAACGAAAGTGACGTTCACGTATATGGTTACCTGTTCACTCTTCAGATTCGGGATACGTTGCCGAGTGCAAATAAAATATGTGGGTTCAATGGGCTGTACGTCAGNACCTGTTCACTCTTCAGATTCGGGATACGTTGCCGAGTGCAAATAAAATATGTGGGTTCAATGGGCTGTACGTCAAACGTCATAGTAAGAAGTTGAATGGGCGGCACAAGTTGGCACTCTTGTTGAGATTGTCACTGGACTGAAAGTTCTTCAGGTTGACTCAAACTTCATGACCCATCTACGTGAGTAACACAAAAATATTATTATTTGAAGTCTTGACTGTCAAGAAATGATTTTGCAAAAATCTCCGATCTCTAGTAAAAAATATTTGCTATTGTTATTAGCAAAAACAGCAATTTTTCATAAAAAGAAGAAAGTGGCTTATTGTTAGTTTGCAGCACGTTACGCGCCTTTTTTCAGCTTTCGTTTCACTGTTGGCTCTTATCTAAGAGGAAATCTGATTTGCTTCTCGGAAATTTGGCCACTCTGGTCTTGAGATTCCACATTTTTTATGCTATAACCTCAGCTATGCAATAAGTGGATAATACAAAAACGAGTAAAGCAAGAACCTACAGTGTTAGGTAAAATGTATTGGCTTGAATCTTTATTATGCCAGTCACTAAGTAGAATGAGTAGGCCTACTGGAA
Organism: Clitarchus hookeri; assembly: GCA_002778355.1. Taxonomy (NCBI): domain Eukaryota; kingdom Metazoa; phylum Arthropoda; class Insecta; order Phasmatodea; family Phasmatidae; genus Clitarchus; species Clitarchus hookeri. The sequence continues at coordinate 115,694 of NQII01004639.1, forward strand.
ATAATGTAATCACAGAAAAAAAACCCGTTACTGATATTTGAAAATTGTGTAATTAGTAGTAGGGTGTAACTATATATCAATTTGAAGCAGCAAGTAAACTCAAGCATTTGTACCAAAAGGCACAAGGTAATAACAGCGCCTGAATTCGCAAGGTAAAAATTAAAATAATAAAGAATATACACAACCAAATAAAACACCAAGTTAGGTTCAATAAGGTATGTACTCCAAATAAAATATNAAAATAATAAAGAATATACACAACCAAATAAAACACCAAGTTAGGTTCAATAAGGTATGTACTCCAAATAAAATATATTAATATTGGATTACCAGAGCAAACAGTGCCATCACTAAAATGTTTGGTTTTTACCTGTTTAGATAACATACAATAATATAGGATTTCCAGAGCAAAAACGTGCAATGGCTTGAAGTATTTACCAATTAAATAATGTACCAGAATAATATACAGTGAAACACACATAGTAAGTTTTACCAAGTGAAACAGCGAAACAGCAAACACATACGCGGTATATCTACTTTGGGTATATTGTTTTTTTTTTNAAGTTTTACCAAGTGAAACAGCGAAACAGCAAACACATACGCGGTATATCTACTTTGGGTATATTGTTTTTTTTTTAACCAAAATATAAAGACTCGCAATGACACAGCAATTTTGAAACACAGAAACAATCAGAACATCATGNTTTTTTTTTTAACCAAAATATAAAGACTCGCAATGACACAGCAATTTTGAAACACAGAAACAATCAGAACATCATGTTGCCATATATATATATATATATATATAGAGAGAGAGAGAGAGATAGAGAGTTGTGGCTGAAGTGCCAAATAAGACAAATCTATAATAAATATTATATTACATCATATGAAAAATATTACCTAACCTACTCATCGCTATGTGCACACTTGCAATTAAATAAATACATATGCACATATTACTGAAGGTTAACTAAGCATTATAAATGTTACAAAATATTCCATAAATATTAAAGCAAACACTGTTGCATACAAGTCTTTCTCCTATTTTAACCAAAAATACCAGGACTCAAGGTTTTTGAAAGAGACATTACTAAAGCAAGTGTCAATGACGATAAAAATAATTTCAGGGCGTGAATTAGTATNTCAAGGTTTTTGAAAGAGACATTACTAAAGCAAGTGTCAATGACGATAAAAATAATTTCAGGGCGTGAATTAGTAATTTAATACCTCAGAACCTATGGTTGCACACTCTGAACAACGAATTCACTATTATTTAGACTCCAAAACCGGAGAATTACAATAACATGGCATGGCTCACACTCGTAAGAACGAGGANGAATTCACTATTATTTAGACTCCAAAACCGGAGAATTACAATAACATGGCATGGCTCACACTCGTAAGAACGAGGAACAAGTTCACAGTGAACTTATATACATAATCGCAAAGTAACACCCAACATGGCAAGGACCTAGTGGCTGAGACCCATTCTACCAATGCCTGCCTATCTACAGTACATTGCCCATGAAAGATGGTCAAGTGACAAAGTGAAGCTAGAACCTAGACATACAACAAGAAAGTTACATTGCGAAAGAGAAAAATTTTACATTATACGAAACGGAATTTAAACTGTAGGAGGCCTGAACAGAATTTAGAAGAAAGGATACTTAGGGAGTTTTAAAAAACTTAACCTACGGAGGCGACTATCTCAACCTGCCCTGAGATGGGGCCGACACAATACTAACTAAACAAGAATNAAAAACTTAACCTACGGAGGCGACTATCTCAACCTGCCCTGAGATGGGGCCGACACAATACTAACTAAACAAGAAGATAGCATAATACATGCCTCTGTTAGCAGTAGAAAGCAAGTGAAAAAGCGTTGGTAAGTGCAGTACGACCCAAGCTGGCCATGCTAGGGGAGGGCGCATGCGTATGACTGGAGGGGAAAGAAGTGGAAAAGAGAGGGAACATGGAGAAGGGAAGCGAGCAAGGAGGACCTCCATAGAGATTACACATTGTCCGAGCGTTGCAGTAGCAACAAAAAAAGCAAAAGTTTCACAACACGATGAAACCTACAATCCATGGAAGCACAAAAAAAAATTCCGTTTTTCGTTCATTTTTGAATTCTCCCGAGCATGGAAATTTTTAAAATTCATTAAACACGTAAACCGAGTGTCTAGACGAAAAATAAATAAAAATAGCTACGGCATATAATTTTCAACTTTTGGAAATGTCGTTTGACGATCTGCGGCGAGAAAAAATTATACGTGTTAAAATGAATTCAGTATGCTTCAGTTTTGAATACGTACGAGATAGCTTCTCCTTAAATATAAGCAGCGAGTATAGTATGGTTCACATTAAAGTATAACGACTTAAATTATGAATGTATTTGAGACTTTATCCGACGCCTTATTTACTACAAAATTGCACGTGTAGGTGTTTGTATTATATATGCATATATAATCATGCAACCATAATCTTGGAAGACTTTGAAACCAAAAGTACACACACACTATTCTAAACGAGAATGCTTTCTTCTTTTGTAGTTTAGTTTTCCTCTCTGTTTATATTTTCTTACTGATAAGTGACAATAATCAAATACCGATTAAATTATTAATATAATTTAACCAAAATTATGCTATGAAATGTCAATAAATGTCGAAATAACAGTGTGATGACGGTACATTCATTAACAATGACGNAAAAACTTAACCTACGGAGGCGACTATCTCAACCTGCCCTGAGATGGGGCCGACACAATACTAACTAAACAAGAATATAGCATAATACATGCCTCTGTTAGCAGTAGAAAGCAAGTGAAAAAGCGTTGGTAAGTGCAGTACGACCCAAGCTGGCCATGCTAGGGGAGGGCGCATGCGTATGTCTGGAGGGGAAAGAAGTGGAAAAGAGAGGGAACATGGAGAAGGGAAGCGAGCAAGGAGGACCTCCATAGAGATTACACATTGTCCGAGCGTTGCAGTAGCAACAAAAAAAGCAAAAGTTTCACAACACGATGAAACCTACAATCCATGGAAGCACAAAAAAAAATTCCGTTTTTCGTTCATTTTTTAATTCTCCCGAGCATGGAAATTTTTAAAATTCATTAAACACGTAAACCGAGTGTCTAGACGAAAAATAAATAAAAATAGCTACGGCATATAATTTTCAACTTTTGGAAATGTCGTTTGACGATCTGCGGCGAGAAAAAATTATACGTGTTAAAATGAATTCAGTATGCTTCAGTTTTGAATACGTACGAGATAGCCTCTCCTTAAATATAAGCAGCGAGTATAGTATGGTTCACATTAAAGTATAACGACTTAAATTATGAATGTATTTGAGACTTTATCCGACGCCTTATTTACTACAAAATTGCACGTGTAGGTGTTTGTATTATATATGCATATATAATCATGCAGCCATAATCTTGGAAGACTTTGAAACCAAAAGTACACACACACTATTCTAAACGAGAATGCTTTCTTCTTTTGTAGTTTAGTTTTCCTCTCTGTTTATAATTTCTTACTGATAAGTGACAATAATCAAATACCGATTAAATTATTAATATAATTGAACCAAAATTATGCTATGAAATGTCAATAAATGTCGAAATAACAGTGTGATGACGGTACATTCATTAACAATGACGNAACCAAAATTATGCTATGAAATGTCAATAAATGTCGAAATAACAGTGTGATGACGGTACATTCATTAACAATGACGACAAGGACATTCTAAATCTTAATTCTTGAAGAGTGAAAGGCTAGTGTTCAATTCGGTATCTCAATTTTCGAGGTTAAACGGTGATTTATAGAAGTGGACTGGACTGCCTCGTCCCACTGATTTTAAATGCGTTTGTATTATTTTCCAGCCGGGGAAATGGAGAATTACTCATTTGAAAGTGACGCCAAAGTGGAATATTTTCACCTCCAGTTGGAATTACCGTTCAGAAATAGTTGATAAGTTATCACGTCGGTGCAAACAGGCAGAAGCCTCGATCATAACTCGAGCCCACGGATGGAAACGCGCCATTGTTTGTCCGAGGAGTGCCGTGCGCATTATCGACGAAGAAGTTTCCCACTCACGTTTCAGGAATTAGCAGTAGTGACACGGTAACGTGTGGAACATTAGAGACCAAGAGAGAACGCCCTTACACTCCGTGCCCCTTACAGGCAAATGTGAATATGAGAAGTGCACCTGACTCACAACAGAGAGACTTGCCATGGAAGATGGTCACACGTATTGCAGAGAAGGCTTTCGTTATTAACTCACCTAGGTTTCTGTTAAGTGAGTACTTTCGCAAGCCCAGCTTAGGCCATTCTTTCTGTAAATTCTCTATCCAGCTACCACGTGAAAAAATCAGTAGTGTTATGTATACGGCGAGTAATATCCCAGCGCTTATCGAGATCTACTNATCCAGCTACCACGTGAAAAAATCAGTAGTGTTATGTATACGGCGAGTAATATCCCAGCGCTTATCGAGATCTACTGTAAAATACCCAGAAAAAAATTGTAACATTATTATGCCAGTTATTACGCTAATTAATGTAAAACAAGAAAAATTTGCAATTAGTTTTAAATAACAGTTTTAAAAAGGCAAGATGGCCAATTCCCCTTATTAATCTGCTGACAACATGACTGCGAGTGATGTTTATGTTAATTGTTTTTGTAATTACGGGCAGTGTTAATTTTTATCCAAATGCTGTATCAAATGTAGGCACACAAGCGTCAACAATGTGTATAGATATCTTTAGTNATCCAGCTACCACGTGAAAAAATCAGTAGTGTTATGTATACGGCGAGTAATATCCCAGCGCTTATCGAGATCTACAGTAAAATACCCAGAAAAAAATTGTAACATTATTATGCCAGTTATTACGCTAATTAATGTAAAACAAGAAAAATTTGCAATTAGTTTTAAAAAACAGTTTTAAAAAGGCAAGATGGCCAATTCCCCTTATTAATCTGCTGACAACACGACTGCGAGTGATGTTTATGTTAATTGTTTTTGTAATTACGGACAGTGTTAATTTTTATCCAAATGCTGTATCAAATGTAGGCACACAAGCGTCAACAATGTGTATAGATATCTTTAGTNCAGTGTTAATTTTTATCCAAATGCTGTATCAAATGTAGGCACACAAGCGTCAACAATGTGTATAGATATCTTTAGTGGTAGTATTATCTCTGAGCTGTAATGAAAATCAAGAATCATTTATCGAAACTATTGCTATAGCTGTACATGTTTCTCGCGTATAAAATTTAACATGCCACACGTACTACTGGCGTCCTTAGAAAAAACTGACTTTTCAGTTTGCGGGAATACATTGTTTTTATCTATAATTTTGGTGTAAACATTACAAAAGTCCTCTGTTGCGGTGATTACTTAAGTCTGACGTTCGCGTGGCGTGGTTGTCGAACCGATGATGATTGCACACGCACCCACGACATGGCTTGGAATCTGAACTCCAAGTTGATGTGTATGCACGTGGTTCGGAGTCTGCTGTAAACAGCAAATCGAGCTAATTAAAAATTTTCTGATAACGCCTTAGTATAATAATCTGTAGCCTAGACGGCAGGAGCTTCAGTTTTCCTTTGACCCCTTGGTACCAGTGTATCTTATGCATAACACATAGCGCTTTTGTAAAGTTGTGTACATAACGAGCAGGCGCAGAGTTATTCAACATGTTGTCAACATGTCTCCATACAGTCCCAGCGCCTGAATGCGTATGCATCTTGTGTACCGCTGTAGTTTGGCGGCATGCGTATCGTATGTTTTAGTCTGCTCGAGTCAAAAACATTTTCGAATTGACAATCGCAACGTTAACCACGATAATTCGAAGATGACTGGGTTAAAAATAAATGTGTTTTGAATTAGTTTCATCCATTATCAAGTGCTCTGACGTTTGCCAGAGTCTCAACTAATTACTAGCAGTTTTTCACAGTGCTCGATATGACATACGAACTAACTTCCGACAGCAAGGTTTGTATTTAATACCATGTAAGTTATTCATATATGTATCGTTTAGATTTTAATTTTCGTCATTAATGTCTCAGGNCTGTCCCGTTTCTCAGGCCCTTTTTACACAGTTAGCAGTACACAAGAAATGAGGCACTAAAATAAGTAGTCAAATTAAGAGATGCCAATCACAGCTCGTCACTGCGAATGATTCAAGTGAGAGTGACCTGTTTTTTAATTACGCAAGAACCACATGCAACCAAGTATAAGGGGCAGGTAAAACACTGTTTTCAGGTGATATAGCGTTGCCTTAACGTTACGCAAAATCAAGAAAATACATAGCGACCAATATCACGACTGTTAGTTTTTTTTATTAACTTTTTCTGCCAGTCGTGTACACACACAGGCCAGATTCTAATTGACAGCTTAGTAATTTTATGATTAGTTATTTAGTATGGTTCAATTTGAACTCTGTCGATAGTCACTTGTTAACATCAATTGTTCGATCTGTCAAGCAAAGCTGTAGTGTACTTAACATATATTTAAAAGAAAAAAACGCATAGATACACTATGTTTTTCGCTACGTTTACATTAAACTGTAGGTATCACATTTAACAACTTTTTGCTGGAACTAAATGCATTTAAAGTTATTTACATACGTCTTTATTGGTTCAATTATGTTAAAATATACAAAACTATCGTTTGTTCATAGTATGAAGTAATATCGGCAACTTTATTTGCAGGAAAACTTTCAAAACAAATATGATGGTTTATTTTTTTTTTTGTAAATTAGTATTAAGTGAGTTTTTTTGCGTTCTAAAAACTAAATCCTAAACTACGAGGGCCGCAGTATGCGCAGTGGCTAGAGCGCTTGCCTCCCGCCAAGGCGAACAGGCCGCGTTTTCTGAAAGTCACCAGTGCATCCACCGATGTACACCGAACGTTCGGAAACTAATGTTTTGGTCGAGTTCAGTTGAACCGATCTATCCACCAGTTCGACCGGCCTGAAACGTCGTTGGATCTGGTGGATTTGCACCGGAATATCAACCGATGAATTTTTTAACACAACCTCGCAAACAAATACGTAAATAAATAAAGCATTTGTGAAAGGTAAAGTCAAAGAAAGGCAAATGGTCACGTTTAATTGTAACGGAAAAATTATTACGCCTTTAAAATCAAACATCCCAGAAAGATGCGAGACTTAATTTGTATTTTATAAAGAAAGAGCATGTTTATTAGAAAATACGTTAGCACTGTGTTTAATATGGGGTTTCCTGTATTATAAAGTTATTTTACATGTATGTATTTATTCATTTGCATTCGTAACAAAAACATACAAACAACCTGATGTTCGGAAATTCTCTCAAGCGGTGTACACCGGTGCACACCAGAACATTCAACACTGGTGGATCCATTGGTGAATTTCCGAAAACGTGCAATGTCCGATTCCCGGCGGGTCACTCCTGCATTTTCGCACGTGGGAATAGTGCCGGACGATGCCGTTGGTCGACGGAACTTTACTTCAGTATTTCTTTTAGACAATGTGACCCTTTTGAACACGGCATTTACTTGCAAGTTTAGAAAATTAAATCGATGCTTTCCCCTGGCCTATCAGCCAATAGTTTTCTACTTACTTGCTTCCGTTTACGGCAACATTATTCTCTTCTGCTAATTATCCTAATTGTCACGCATCGTTAGCGTGTGGGCGGTGAATCCCGTAGCAAGCAGGTGAGCGACTTGGCCGGTGCTGCTCCCTAGCGGACGCAGCGCATAACTCAGGGGCTGGCGAGTCCAGCCCCGGCCACTCGGCGGGGGCCGCCCATTGTCTTGGATAGGAAATAAGGAGCGGGACAAAGACCGCGAGGCAGGGAGGCGCAGCACAAAGCCCGCGGGTGACGTCACGCGGAATCCAATGAAGTAGATACGGAGCTGGGTAGGTGTGGGGGGCGGAGGTGCGACGGAACCGTCCGTGTTTTGTTTCATTGATGATTGACTCCCGCGCTTCGCCGGCTGAGGGGTTGGGGTGGAACCATGGTTTTGATGTGTGATGGGTTGAGAGGGGGGGAGGGGGGATTTGCGCATGACGGAACTCGTGAAATACTAAAATGTACTGCGAGTATGCTTTGTCCCCGTATGACAGCGCTAAACAAAAGCCAGCCGGCGTCGAATGCATCGAGTGGATATTTGCGCACACTCGGTATATTTCTGCGCTTTTTTTTTCTAATACCCTCGCGTTATTTACAGCAGCCGCAACGTGTTTTAGGAAGCCAGTTGAAACCCGTACTTTCTCACCGAAGCGTTTGGCCGAAGGGCACTTCAGTAAAGACGGACAGGTGACTGGCACCCAAACTACGCATCAGAGACCACGGGACATCTTCGTTTTCGCCGCCTGGTATGCATAATAAAGTACATGGTATTAATTATTTCATAGCAAGATCCACCCAGATATTATGTTTCAATAAACAATTTTTACTATCCACTAAAACATCAGTGGCTTTTTCATTCCAGAAAATTGAAATAAAACCATTTTCCATCACGCAAAATCACATAAAACGGTAATCACAAGAAAAAAAAAACGAAAGAAGAAAGCCGTATTACGCATACAGAGTCAAAATCAGAAAAATTCTGGTCGAGAACCAGAGCTGTGGATTTAAAAATAAACAACCAACAATAGTGAATTAATTCATTTGTTTCCCTGTTAAAACAATACCATCGAGACTTTCAGGTCTTTACGACCTCGTGTAACCAAGTCTCAGTGATATCATGACTAGATCTATCCAAGTCGCCTGTATGGTTGGCAACTTGGTTTGTTTGGACATGCGTTGGGTTACGTTTTTAATAAGACTTCATCTTAAAGTGTAATAATGCACTATGGCGTTTAAGTTTTGTGTTCCTTGGCGTCTGGAAAATTGCCGTTATGAGTTAAGTGCGTGTGTCTGTTTCCTGACAATAAATAAAGAGTAAATGCCTTGTTGAACACTATTTTGCCAGAGCAGTTTTCACGTGTAGGTAGATGTTTATCAATTTTTTTTAGATTTAATTAGAAAATTAAATTTTGATATTTTTGCCATGTATATGTGCATATTTGTACTAATGTGAAGATAAGTCCAGGATAACTGTTAATAAATTAAACAGATTTCTGTTGTCTTAAACCAATTTACTCAAAGGATTTGAATTTTTTCTTATGTTAGGTATTTTTATATAATATACTTCAAACAATAATATAATTTAATATAATATAATATAATACATAACGAGCTTCACTGTAAAGATGTTATGTTTACAATACTACCTCCTTCGTCCAGAACTTGTCTTGTAACCTACATTATACGTTTCATACACCTGTATTTATATGGAATTTATTCCAACATATTTTACTTAAGTGTAACTTAGGTGGTTCTTGCGTGTAAACTAGCAGATACGTTTGAAGAGTTCGGGCATAAGGGGATGGGGTTGTGGCATGCGGACTGTTTTATCTGCGGACTGATTTTCACCATTCTTGTTACACTAACGGTGCTCTGTAAGGATACCCGACTTTTATACTTTTCCACCATGCTGGTCAATCATTTCGAAAATTACAGCAACTTTTTGCAAAAGGTTTCGCATACTATGTCATATCTTAGGAACCATTCAACTGATATGAATCAAAATTGGTATGTCGACATTCCTCACTGGCAACATTAAAATTCAGACTCTCGTGCTCTCATTGATCCTCTACGTTCGAATATGGTGACACCAAGATACAAATTTTGGAATGTCATTTCTCTGGAACTATTCAGAAATTTCCCACCAAATTTGGCACACGAGTAACTAAATGGTAGCTAAGTATAAATAAACATCATTTTAGTATATCAAGCGTTTTTTTTAATGTCATGGCAGAATAAACATTTTCAGGTTAGAATGTCATATATACCAAATAAATTCACGGATTTCAACAAATTTAATATGCTGACTGTACCTATAGCAAGTCTTTAAAACCGTAATTCACCAACTATGATCTAAAAATAAATAAATATATGTTTTAAATTATGTCAGGAACTGCATAAGTGATTCCCACAAAATTTGGCAGACAAGCAATGCTCTACTATCCCAATTAATGCGTATGTAATTTTAATATATCAAACCCTATTTCCAAAAATGGCAGCAGTATGAGTATTTTTGCTTACTATGGCATAGATTTTAAACAAACTGGCCAATTTCATCCGAAACCGGTAGGCTGGCAACACCTAGTATGACAATCAAATATGTTAATTTACTGCCTCTTTGGTCCACTATCTATCACTCTGTAAGATAATGCCACCAGAAGTTATAAAATGTTTATAATTGTATCTCTAAACCTGGCGCACGTATAGTACTTAGGTAGGCTAGTCTATCAATGTATTATTTATGCAGATCAGGCGCATATTTTCAAAATATTAGCCAAACAAATATTTTAGACTATAATGGCACATATACTGAACGATAAGACTCATTTGAAACAAAATTTTAAGCTGTCAGAACCTTAATAAAAAATATATATAATTTTTTGTGAATTTTGTTTTTCACTTTGTGAGATCGTGCCACCTGGATTAAGTTTGTTAATGTACTGTATTTCAAAAACAACCGAATCGAAACCCACAAATTAATCTTCCAAAAGTTTTATAAAAGACTGCATGAATTTAGTTTCTTAAGAGTGCGCAAGTTCATTATTTTCGAAATGATTGCTTCGTTGCAATTTGAGTTGCATGTGGTATCTATGGAGCAAGAAAACCTAACCGAGTCAACTTCAAATGTTGGCCTTGCTTATTGTGGACGCTAAATAGAAACAGTAGTGCGGAGGCTTATCTAACAAATCTATGAAATAGTAGTGCTGTGTGTCATATCACTATGCCATTATTATTGATTAAACAAAATCTTGGCTTGTAACTTATCTACTGTGTGTACTACACTACTTAATAGCTTCAATAGCTCGCCATTTTGGAAGATAGTGGTATAAAATATTATTGTTTTAAGCTTGCATCATATTCCACGAACTTCTTGACTGATTACTTTGAACTTTCTTAAAAATTCCTTCTGCTTTACTTCTTGAAAACACATTTTCATTCTATGTATTTGACTACTTCATCATCAAAGTAACTTCCATACACATTTTAGGGAGAGTAAGCTAAGTAGTTGCATCGGTGACTTATTGTTGTTAAACGGCACTGGATGACTCCAATGCGATGTTTCTTAAAAGCCTTAGGTCTCAAAAATTAACCAGAAGTTATTGGCATAACTAATGAGCCCACATTCCTCTACATGGGTGAAAACCATTTTTATTTAAGTTCTTAAAATAATGGTTTGTAGGCAGGCCTTATCTCGTTGACAGCAATATCATTAGAGACGGAACCAGAAACATATGCAACAGTAGTGAGACGACAACTACAAATACACGCGTGCCTTAACCGGGACTCGAACCCAGAAAACATCGTAACATAAGCTAGCATGCAACCAATTGCATTACTGAGGTAGGATTCGGAGCATCAACTTCAGGTGTAATCACTTTAATGTTTTTATATATAGGAGTTGCTAATATAAAATATAAAAGGGACCGTCATTTTGTAAATGAGTATCTCTGCCACGTAAATCATGCAAGATTCGTGGCTTGCGTTAGCGGTAATTTTATGAATCATTTAATGAAAATGAATTTATTCGTTTCCGAGATATAGCATAAAATCTTTATTTTCTCTTTTTGCGATATCGTATGAAAAGACATGAAAAGCGGGTTCTGTATGCGATTCTTCTAATAGATACTGTCAACATACAAAGTTTGGTTTAATTGTTTGAAATATATGACAAACTTCTCTAAATTGTTTACATGGCCTCCATAATCAAAATTATTGTTTGACCCAGTTAAATTATGTAAGTTTGGAAGAAATTAGTTGAATGGTTTCGGAATTATGGAATAGTGGTTTTATTTCCTCATCTGGATCACTTACAAAAAGGCCGCCAAAATATGATCTCTGTACCCATTTATGCAATGGATACAAAATACTAATTTAAGTTATTAAGACTATTGCAATTAAAAAAAGCCTGCCTTACCTAAAACATTAAAGTTTACATGGCCTACCGTAGCACTACTTAATGCACATTTGGTGGGAATCAGTTACTTGGTCCTCGATACATTGCAAAAAACCTCCATTTTTTCATGTAACGATCTTCATAAATGGCAGACAAAACGTTAAGTATTAGATCATTTGATGATAGTCAACTGCCAGCATATAAATTTCGGCTGAAATTGTTTGGGACATCTGGCATAGCAAGCTCATATTTACATGGCTGTTATTTTGAAAATGTGTGACAAACCGCTTCAATTATATACATTTACCGTAGATCGACAACAAAATATACCTTGCCGGATGAATTTGGTGGGAATTATATGAAGTGTTTCACGATATTGGACAGAAAAACTTACTTTTGCGTGTGGTGGCATCTTCTAAAGTGGCGGAGAAAAGAGTTTATGTATAAGATTATTTTATGCTTGCATAGATACTGCCAGTATACTAAGTAAAGTTGAAATTGGTTACATGGTTTCGTAGATATAGCATACTAAACTAAAATGTTTATATTGTCGCCATTTTGGAAATAAGTCTCTCATTCTCTTAAAACATACAAATTTATATAGCCTACAGAACTACTATTTCTTTGCCAAATTTCTTAGAAATCGTTATATTATTCCAGAGATATGGCAAATACACAATATTATTTCATATGGCGCTATCTTACAAAATGGTGCACGAAAAGACTTTGGGTAGACGTATTTGATGGCTGTAATATATACCACCAGCATACGAAGTTAAGTTGAAATTGCTTACAAAGTTTCGTATATTTAGCATACTAAGCTAACATGTAAATTTGTATATGATGGTATAAAAATATACTTTTAGCATAAAATGTTCGGTCGAAATTGGCCGAAAATAAATTTTAAATTGTTTGCATGGCCGCTATTTTAAAATAATAAATGTCTTATAGATTTAAATTGCATATGTTTTCATGGCCTGCGATAGTATTATTTACAGTATGTGCCGAATTTGAAAATTTGATGAAAATAGATTGAGTAGTTTTCGACATATAAAATTAAACCTTTTTTTATGTATGGGTATCTTCCAAAATGGAGGAGCAACAACGATATCCAACTCTTAATTACATGCTTACAAGATACGCTAACAGCATACAAAATTTGGTTATATCAGTTGAATGGTTCCCGAGATATGACATATCACCCTACATTTTTAAAAAGACAGCATTTTTAAAATAAGCACATAGAGTGATTGAGCACTATAAAAGTCTGATGTACTATATGTATACCGAGTTTAGTGAGATTCGGTTCACGCGTAAAAAAGTTTTTGGGGATACACACACATACGCACACAGACACACAGACAAGAAAGTGATCTCGTAAGCCTGTATTTCTTTCGGAAAGTAGACAAAAGTCCGTTCACGGTTTTCGAAAGTACCTCATCTGCCACGATCGTGCTATACCGCAATGGGCATAACATAGTACCATTTCAACCAGAGAATACAAAATCCACCCGATGTAACTAATGAATCTGCTTTCTTCTACATGAAAAAAAATAGCTTTGACGGAGTTTTCAAAAACTTGTATTGTAGGTAATACTTGACGTATTGTCAACGACGATATCATTAGATATGGAAACAGAAACAAAAGCAATACTAGCGGTATTATAACAAAAATGAACGTACCTTACCCGGGACTCGAACCCAGAATCCCTCGTACCGTAAGCTGGCATGCAACCGACTTCGGTTGTAATCAGTATAATGTTTTTGTAGACAGGATGAAGTATGTGAGTTACTTTAATCACGTAAGTTTGCATTCCCTACGGTAGCATTACTTGTGTGCCAAATTAAGTGGGAATGGATTGATTGATGCCCGAGATATGGCATAAAAGCCCCATTTTATAATGTAGTGCTATCTTCACAAATGGTGGACAAACATTAATGTATTAACGCAGTCTAAGCTTGTCATAGCTACTGCCAGCTTATAAAAAAATATATTATTTTTTATAAACGGCATATTAACATAAAGTATGTACATGGGTCTTGTGTTGAAAATATGTGACTACTTCCTTAAATAACACAGATTTAAATTGACTAAAATTTATAACTTGTCGCCTGAATTTGGTGGGAATTGGTTAATTGTTTACCCGAGATACTACATTAAAAACTTATTTTTTTGCAATTGGTGATATCTTACAAAATGGTGGAGAAAAGAATATCTGTATAGACAAATTTAATTGTTGTAATAGATACTGCGAGCACACCAAATAAAGTTGAAATTTTTAAAATGGTTTCATACATTAAAGTTTACTAAGTTAAAATGTTTATATGGCTGCTATTCTGAAAATAAGTATCTGTCCCACTTAAAACTAATCAGTTTACTTAGTCTACCAGAGATATTATTGGTTGCAAATTTTGGTAGGAACCTGTATATCATTTCCCGATATGTGGCATTAAATCATTTTTTCATTTGATGCTATTTAATGAAATGGCGTACAAAAGAGTCTCTGATAAACCCATGATTGTTGTAGTAGAAATATTAAGCATACAAAGTTAAGATGAAGTTAGTTACATGATTTTGTATATATAGAATTCTAAACTTAATATGTTTATAAAACCGCCATTTTGAAAAAAAGGTGTCTGATTTATTTAAACACTACAGTTTTCATAGCTTGCCTTTGTACTACTTGTCTACTAAATTTGGTAGGAGTGGGTTGATTTATTCCAGAGATATTACAAAAAATCTGTTGGTGTGCTGTCTTACAAAATGGTGTCAAAATATATTGTGCACTATTATATCGTGGTTGTGAAAGGTTTTGTCTACCAGTATACCAAGTTGAGCTGACGTTTGTTACATGGTTTCACAAATATAGCTTACTATAATACAATTTATATGGCCGCCATTTCCGAAATTAGTGTCTGGCCCACTTAAAGCATGCCAGTTTACATGGCCTACCGTAGTACTACTTGTTAGCCGAATTTTATAGGAATTGGTTATTTGTTTCCTACGATAACACATAAAAACTTTATTTTTCATGAAGCGCTATCTTTCAAAATGGCTTATAGAAGAGACTTTGTGCGGACAAATTTGATTACTGTAACAAATACTGGCAGCATACAGAGTTAGGTTGAAANGACTTTGTGCGGACAAATTTGATTACTGTAACAAATACTGGCAGCATACAGAGTTAGGTTGAAAGTCATTGTATGGTTTCCTATATATGTCATACTAAGCTAAATTATTTATACGTTGGTCGCCATTTCGAAGCCAGTTTATATTGCCACCCGTAGTACTGCTTGTTTGTGAAATTTGGTACTTATATATTGACTTTTTCTCGAGACATGACACAAAAGTCTAAATATGTATATAGGCTATTTTACGAAATAGCTGTCAAATTAAAAGTATTAATTGAGAAATTTTATGTTCGTAATATATATTTACAGCATATCAGATATGGTCTAAATTGTCAAACGGAGTGGTAGGTATAACAAATTAACATAAAATATTTATATAATCGCCATTTTGAAAATAAATATCTGACTGAAAACTATAAAACTCAGATGTCCTTACTTATTTCTGTACGTGTACCGAGTTTGGTGAAATTTGGTTAATGGGTTCAAAATATTTTAGGGGGGACGCACACACACACTCTCAGACACATACTCGTAGGTACACACATATAAACACACAGACGCACTCATAGAAAAGTGATCTCAAAAGCCTCTCTTTCCTTTCGGAAAGTAGGTTAAAAAGCATCAAACATGTACTTAATTTTTGACAACTTGCCACGGGGAACTTGGGTGTGAATATGAAAGGATGTGCAATATATTAACTTTTTAGTCTCAAAAACTAAGATCATAAAATAATACATTGTAAATATGTTTTCTATACAAGATGTTGATAAAATATAATTGAAAAAGTAAAAAACAGTATTTTTTTTTTACACCAGCCTAAATGATTGCTTTAGAAAAAATCCGCCACATTACTCAAAATAAATACGTGGGGCGTTAATACTGATTATTAGAGGTAGCATAATGCTAATGATAATTGCTGAACTGTAGTCTTTGTATTGACTGTTAATAAGGCTACATCTAAGGAAAGACTATGAATTTAGGAATTAGACTGCTCACAATGAAGTGGAAAACACCATTTCTGTACTTCTTCAGGAAAGTAGATTCCAAGCTAACTGATACATCCTTCCAAAAATATTAGACACGTTAAAAATTTATCTGATAACAGAAAAACAGTTCCAATCGCGAGATAAGCATTTAAAAGTTGTTTCTTTTACGAACGCCGTATTTCGACAGAGAGAGCCACCAACTTTGTAATGATGTCGCAACAAATGACTACAGTTGCAGTGCGTGCGATCAGAAGGCTTGTAAAATGTTTTTGTATTTTTTCATGTTGGCAACACTTGCTGAAAATAGTGCGCACAAAAGAAATAAGCAAATTTAAAATTCCCCTCAAAAGTTGAAAACAATACTGCGTTTCCAATAAAATAATATCTGTTTTTAAAATATTTTGTCGTTGCTACTTTGTCCTTTCAGCAATTTCAACCGCCATTCATTTTCAGTGAGGAAAAAATATTCCGACCCGCCTCGCGTTGCTGTGAGCGGAATTCCAACAGACTCCGTGCGTCGCCTTTGCCATATTGTTTACTTAGTTTTCGCAAGAGAATGTATCTGTTTCGTGTTTTGTTACTTTCGAACTTGTTCAAAACGTTACTTAGTGTAACCGATTATTATACTATTTCCCGTGTTGTGCTGTTTTCTGTGGGTTATTAATATTTCATTACCATTTTCGTAAGACGGTAGTGGAACTTCCCGGCAATATGAGTGTTTCTTTCCCTCGCGTACAGCGATGTATATTTGTGATGTCATAAAAGTTTCTTGTGCAAAACGCCCACAGAACGAACACACACATACACACTCATATAGACACACATATTCACACATGAAAACGTTTTCTGTGTTACTAAAGTGTCGGTTATTTGAAGCACATGTGTTAGGCGTATTTTCGACCAACACCACGTTTTAAATAGCATACATTGTCAGAATTTGAATTTCAACCGTCTCAAGTATGATTTACCAACTTCATACATAGGTTACTTATTTTCTTATGAATTCAGTACTTGTAATTACGTGAGCCAAAGTAACTCTGTAGGCTTAGCCACTTTTGGGCCTAACGCACACGTATATACGGTATTTTATTTAGTTTTATTGTTGTCAGTTCATTTATGAAGTATTTTTGTACCCTGAACGTATGTCAGTGTGTTTGTGTTAAGGTATCTGAGATTTCGAACCTCCAGTGAGACCTATAGCTTTAATAGTTATGTTAATTTAAGTGCGTGAAAATAAAGCCACGTATTTATTTTCAATGTTATTAAATTACAGTGTATAAAGTTCAAGTGAATTTTCTTTACTTGAGCCTGTTACATAAATAAGTCAAGTTGTCTGTTATCGCTTTAAAGTTATGTTGTCATTTCCCGTATACAAAAACAAAACTACTTTTAACAATTAAAGGTGTTTTCAGACGTCAGTATAAAGTTGCTATTTTATTTAGGCCTAGCGTACGCTATGAATTAAAATAGCTACGAAATTTTGGCACGATGACTATTAGAAGCCGCTTTTTTAAAATGTGTTTCAGCACAGTCAATCTTTTACTTATTTTCATGTGTCTCGGATAATAAGGCAGGTAAAGTATCAAATACTTGCTTCTATCAAGGTACAAACATTTTGTGATCATGATTCATACAGAAATAGTAACGTAGTGTTAAAATTTAACAAAATGATAAAAACAGCGCTACAAAATTCTAAAACTAAGTCAAAATATAGAAATCGCAATCGTGTAAACTAAAATTCGCGGNGATAAAAACAGCGCTACAAAATTCTAAAACTAAGTCAAAATATAGAAATCGCAATCGTGTAAACTAAAATTCGCGATTTATAGGGAAACATACTATGAATGAAAAATATAAATAAAATAAATAACGATCATTAATAAACCCACCTGCAACCCAGTTGCAGGCCTCTTCCAACGGCTGTGTGTACCAACAAGAGGAAATACATATTTTCACTTCCCTATGTGTGTGTCAATCTCGGAAATATCTCATTAAATAAAATATGGACTTAAGTAATATACACTCACTCTCATGACAATCCTCCTGCGACCGAAAAAAATTTAATATTTCAGAAAAAATGAAAGAAATCTAAGCTGTATACTTTGACACCAATACGTATGTGGTGTGAGGTATAGCCTGAATCAACCCTTTGAAAAATCACTTCATGTATGATATGTTTGGTTTTTTTTTAATATGCCACCACATATCACAAGCGTTTTATACTTCCGTTAACATAAAAGTGCTATATTTTTTGTTAAATTGAATTATAANGTTAAATTGAATTATTAGTCATATTCTGTCTACTGTCTATAAAAAAATTTCATTAATAATTAATATGAATGAAAACAGTGATAAAATATGTGTGTTAGTGTCGCCTAGTAATACTAAATAGTTCTCAGACAAAACGTTATTGCACTGAGTGCGCACGAATGCAGTGCGTTGTCCCTTTGGTGTAATTTTGCAGACTTGGTTAAGCGTTTTTCGCATGAGGCGGATAAATATCGTGGAAGTAGATCTTTAGCAGGGCCATGGAAAAAGTTGTAAGTAACCGTGAGCGGACTATAACGTGCATCACACCGAGTACACGCAGCATACGAGGCACCGAGTGCAGGCCGCGAGGAAGTGCTGCGACGCGCGTCGTGTCAGCGTCTTCGCAGCGCCGCGACGCCGGGGCGCGCCAAGCAGTTGTCAGTTGAGTTGTCGACTGTTGGAACGTGTAGCGGTGTGCGTCAAGCCTCGGCCACAATCTCAGATTTTCGCCTTCGACTATATTTGACAGTAAAATTTTAAGACAAGATACGCCCATCAAATTTTTCCTACCAACGAATTGTATCGAATAATATTGAATGTGTTTGAAAATGTGTCACACTGCCAAATTGTTTTTTTTTTACTGGGAGAATCTAATTTGAAATATTGTTTACAAATTATTTACATAGCAAGATATTGTTGTGTTTTTCCATGCAGTCCATTATTACAGAAAAAAAATGTATGAATTGTTGTAATTTATATTCGCTTCTTTACTAAATTCGAATTTTATTTATCAGAGATGTTTCCTGCACAATAAAATTTAATGCCTTTGAGTTCGTAATGCTATTCGCAATATTGATTTAAAAAATCATTCATGCCAGACAGATTCTTCATGAATTAATTATCTTCATAACATACTTCGTTTCCAGCAATTGTTTGTTATTTTTCATTTTCTTGACGTCTATTTTTCTCGTGCATGATTCAAACATCAAAGAAATTTTAGAATCTGTCCAATCTTCAAATTTTTGATGGAATCTGAAGCCATCCAACTCTCTCAGGCAAATATGGCGGAGTTTAGACGTTTCGATGACGTCATAACTGTCCAACATTATTTGACCAAACTTATTGCAAGCAGTTTGACGGAAACATTTGACAGAGTGACAGGGGCTTTGTGACGGTGCCCGCCTGCTGGCGCGAGTTCAGGGGTTAGATGCCCCGTTGTTGCACGGTGCCCAGCGAAACGTATAATGTGTGCTTGTAATGGGCAAATAAAATTTAAGTGGTGTAACAGACAGACGAGTTGTTAATGTATCGTAATTTCTTTCCTGAGTCCCTATGGCCATCGGGACTGTGGCGTTCACTAGTTGGCAGCACCTTGTTCTCCTGAGGGCTTGATGACAATCCCGAACTGTATGAAAAACCCCTTACAGTGGCAAATAGCAGTCGTTCATAAATATTAGCTGAAATCATTTAGCACCTGCCTAAACATTGAACTAGATACAGTTTGCTTTCAAAAATTTTAATTGACTATGAAAATTTTTAAATAGCTGACATAACACACAGCACGGCTTCCACGTGTCAGAACAACTGAGGCGGAGGGATACATTAGAAAAACTACACTGGCACTACTTTCTTAGAACTGTTAAAAATGGCCGTCGTAAAAGAAACAGAGTATATCAATAACAACATTATATAATGTGTGCAGCAATTATCAAGACAATAAAATTTATTAAAGACAAGAAATTCAACAGACACCTTCCGGTACCGGGAATAGAAACCGAGATTCCTCTCCTAAGTTTTTTTTTAACATTTGTGGTTCTTTACATATAATGGTTGAAGATGGCGATTATCTTTTAGAATGGAATTCTGAGAAATATAAGTTTTATATATTTCTTCTTTAAACATGCGTTACACGTGTTATACCCTGTATCAGTTTTCACAAAACTGTGTGAAAAATATAGTTTATTATAGTAATAAAATCAATATCAACGCCCTACGCTTTCAATTTAAGTTATATAACGGAACTGTTCTAAAGCATTCATTTAGAGCAATATCAAAATTATTCACATTTGAAAATTATTTTTTAATAAACGTTTGGTAAAACATTTTTTACAGTATGTTTTGTAGATAAATTACTTTCGTGTTAAAAAAAAGTATTTTATAAACGACCGTAACAGTCATGCATAGTGGGTGCTTTATTATCTATCACCGAAAGTAAACGCAATAAAAATAAAATTGTTTGCTGCTTGCCTTAGCATTATGATTTCATATTTTTAATACGAGTGCACACTCGTTGGCTACCCTGAACAAGCCCAAATCTCTATTGCATTCTAATCATAGAGTTGATTATGCATTCTGTGTGTGATATCGATTTCGCGGTATGGGGTGGCGGTCTCGGTGGATTACCTTATGCTTTCGGCCGAGTCATGAAGATTTGATGTACCAGAGTGTGTGACCATAATCGCCCGTATTATAGCTGCCCTCTGTCACGGAAAAATATTTGAATGTTAACGCCTCCAGACAACAGTACATTTTTCATTGCGGATTATGCTTGGGAAAGTTCCTGCCCACCCTTTCCTTTTCTACTCTGCNGATAAAAACAGCGCTACAAAATTCTAAAACTAAGTCAAAATATAGAAATCGCAATCGTGTAAACTAAAATTCGCGGTTTATAGGGAAACATACTATGAATGAAAAATATAAATAAAATAAATAACGATCATTAATAAACCCACCTCCAACCCAGTTGCAGGCCTCTTCCAACGGCCGTGTGTACCAACAAGAGGAAATACATATTTTAACTTCCCTATGTGTGTGTGAATCTCGAAAATATCTCATTAAATAAAATATGGACTTAAGTAATACGCACTCACTCTCATGACAATCGTCCTGCGACAGAAAAAAATTTAATATTTCAGAAAAAATGAAATAAATCTAAGCTGTATACTTTGACACCAATACGTATGTGGTGTGAGGTATAGCCTGAATCAACCCTTTGAAAAATCACTTCATGTATGATATGTTTGGTTTTTTTTTAATATGCCACCACATATCACAAGCGTTTTATACTTCCGTTAACATAAAAGTGCTATATTTTTGGTTAAATTGAATTATTAGTCATATTCTGTCTACTGTCTATAAAAAAATTTCATTAATAATTAATATGAATGAAAACAGTGATAAAATATGTGTGTTAGTGTCGCCTAGTAATACTAAATAGTTCTCAGACAAAACGTTATTGCACTGAGTGCGCACGAATGCAGTGCGTTGTCCCTTTGGTGTAATTTTGCAGACTTGGTTAAGCGTTGTTCGCATGAGGCGGATAAATATCGTGGAAGTAGATCTTTAGCAGGGCCATGGAAAAAGTTGTAAGTAACCGTGAGCGGACTATAACGTGCATCACACCGAGTACACGCAGCATACGAGGCACCGAGTGCAGGCCGCGAGGAAGTGCTGCGACGCGCGTCGTGTCAGCGTCTTCGCAGCGCAGCGACGCCGGGGCACGCCAAGCAGTTGTCAGTTGAGTTGTCGACTGTTGGAACGTGTAGCGGTGTGCGTCAAGCCTCGGCCACAATCTCAGATTTTCGCCTTCGACTATATTTGACAGTAAAATTTTAAGACAAGATACGCCCATCAAATTTTTCCTACCAACGAATTGTATCGAATAATATTGAATGTGTTTGAAAATGTGTCACACTGCCAAATTGTTTTTTTTTTACTGGGAGAATCTAATTTGAAATATTGTTTACAAATTATTTACATAGCAAGATATTGTTGTGTTTTTCCATGCAGTCCATTATTACAGAAAAAAAATGTATGAATTGTTGTAATTTATTTTCGCTTCTTTACTAAATTCGAATTTTATTTATCAGAGATGTTTCCTGCACAATAAAATTTAATGCCTTTGAGTTCGTAATGCTATTCGCAATATTGATTTAAAAAATCATTCATGCCAGACAGATTCTTCATGAATTAATTATCTTCATAACATACTTCGTTTCCAGCAATTGTTTGTTATTTTTCATTTTCTTGACGTCTATTTTTCTCGTGCATGATTCAAACATCAAAGAAATTTTAGAATCTGTCCAATCTTCAAATTTTTGATGGCATCTGAAGCCATCCAACTCTCTCAGGCAAATATGGCGGAGTTTAGACGTTTCGATGACGTCATAACTGTCCAACATTATTTGACCAAACTTATTGCAAGCAGTTTGACGGAAACATTTGACAGAGTGACAGGGGCTTTGTGACGGTGCCCGCCTGCTGGCGCGAGTTCAGGGGTTAGATGCCCCGTTGTTGCACGGTGCCCAGCGAAACGTATAATGTGTGCTTGTAATGGGCAAATAAAATTTAAGTGGTGTAACAGACAGACGAGTTGTTAATGTATCGTAATTTCTTTCCTGAGTCCCTATGGCCATCGGTACTGTGGCGTTCACTAGTTGGCAGTACCTTGTTCCCCTGAGGGCTTGATGACAATCCCGAACTGTATGAAAAACCCCTTACAGTGGCAAATTGTAGTCGTTCATAAATATTAGCTGAAATCATTTAGCACCTGCGTAAACATTGAACTAGACACATTTTACTTTCAAACGTTTTAATTTACTATAAACATTTTAAAATTGCTGACATAACACACAGCACGGCTTCCACGTGTCAGAACAACTGAGGCGGAGGGATACATTAGAAAAACTACACTGGCATTACTTTCTTAGAACTGTTAAAAATGGCCGTCGTAAAAGAAACAGAGTATATTGATAACAACATTATATAATGTGTACAGCGATTTTCATGACAATAAAATTTATTAAAGACAAAAAATTCAACACTGACACCTTCCGGTACCGGCAATAGAAACCGAGATTCCTCTCCTAAGTTTTTTTTTTACATTTGAGGTTCTTTACATATAATGGTTGAAGATGGCGATTATCTTTTAGAATGGAATTCTGAGAAATATAAGTTTATATATTTCTTCTTTAAACATGCGTTACGCGTGTTATACCCTGTATCAGTTTTCACAAAACTGTGTGAAAAATATAGTTTATTATAGTAATAAAATCAATATCAACGCCCTACGCTTTTAATTTAAGTAATATAACGGAACTATTCTAAAGCAGTCATTTAGAGCGATATCAAAATTATTCATATTTGAAAATTATATTTTAATAAACGCTTGGTTAAATTTTTAAATTTTTTTTTACAGTATGTTTTGTGATGAATCACTTTCGTGTTTAAAAAAAAGTATTGCATGCACACCCGTAACAGTCATGCAAAATGGGTGCTTTATTATCTATCACTGAAAGTAAACATAATAAAAATAAAATTGTTTGCTACTTGCCTTAGCATTATGATTTTATATTTTTAATACGAGTGCACACCCGTCGGCTACCCTGAACAAGCCCAAATATCTATTGCATTCTAATCATAGAGTTGATTATGCATTCTGTGTGTGATATCGATTTCGCGGTATGGGGTGGCGGTCTCGGTGGATTACCTTATGCTTTCGGCACAGTCATGAAGATTTGATGTACCAGAGTGTGTGACCGTAATCGGCCGTATTATAGCTGCCCTCTGGCGCGGAAAAATATTTGAATGTTAACGCCTCCAGACAACAGTACATTTTTCATTGCGGATTATGCTTGGGAAAGTTCCTGCCCACCCTTTCCTTTTCTACTCTGCAAGCAAAAATATTGCAGTTTTTTGTAAACTTCCTATGCTGACATTTCGTGCAGTAAGATACTCCAATGGGAATTGTGTAAATTTTCTATTATCTGGTACTGCATGGCTTCATTTAGTTCATTTACGCCAAGAAAAAATCACAAGAATAATTTCATCTTTTGTAAAAGGTAAATGATAGGCCATATAAATGATAAATATGCATTATGCCTAATGAAAATCAGTTGCTTAGCTGTTTAACCACTTTATTTAAAATTACTAATGGTTGTTTGTTAAGGAGGATGTGTCCCCACCATCTTAAATTTATATATTTTCTTGCCATAAGTTCCATTCAAGAACTTTTAACGCAGTATTTCGCATGAAACAGCATAAATAATAGCTCCTCGGTCTTTATCCTATTATTACATATTTGCTGTCTATTAATTTTTGACTAGTGACTGTCACCAAGAAATAGGTATTTTTTCGTGCCGGCAATAACAGAAAATATACTATCACAGTAACCAAGCAATACATGTCTTAGAATACGTGCAAGACTATCCCCTATGCCTTGCCGATGCCCAAAATAAAATAAAAAATATATGATGCAGGTTGCGACGAAAACTCTATAATTCGAAGACAGCGGTTACTGACCATAACGTTTGTTTTTCTTGCTGATAGATATACCCGGGGCTGCTTACCCACTAAACTTGAACTTTTACCTTAAAAAGAGGCGTACAAGTAAATTGTATATCCGATGTTATACTACAGAACGTCGTCTTTTGTAAGATGGCGTTCCGACAAGCCGGATCACGGTAAGCTATTTTACTTACAAGCATTTTCCTGATTGTTTACAATATAACTCAAGTATAAAGGATGAGTCGTTAATGTATGTTAACCCGGCATAAGCGGAATCCTTAGAAAAATAAATAGGGAGACACATATACGATAAAGGGACTAAAGTGATTTCGTAAGGCGAAATAAGCCCTGGAACGTTGCGAATGGAAATGTTTTATGCAACGATAAATTGGAAACCACTTGCGATTAAGCAACGAAAATTGGCATTCAGGCAAACGTTTGCAGGACAGATTACGACACAAAACTTCATTAGGAAGAGTACATCCCTTGATACATTAGATAGGGTTTGGCACCCTCAAATTGCTTAGAACTTTGTAACCGTGTGCTTGAATAAATTTTACGTGGCATGTTAGTAATCAGCATTAAAATATCAATAAAAAAAGGTTGCCTTGGTAGTATCCGGTAATCTGTACCGTTTCCTGAGAAATCGCATGTTAGGTTGGAAAGCAGATTAATGGTTGCCAGGGAGAAAGGCAGCCTGTAGCACTGTCGTGCATGACGTGTGAACTGATAACCTGGCAAATGTTCCTATCCTAAGACAACAGGTTTATAAGATAGTGGACGGCTGAGAAGTTTCGTATAACCTTTAACTCTGCGTTTGAAGCAATTTGAGATGACATATTAGCATCATCATGCAAAAAGAAATAAAAATGTTCGCCTTGGCAGTATCCGTCAATCCCGACCGTTAAAGCAGAAATCACATTTTTAGCTCAACGGTAGATATAATGGTTGTCTGGGAGATAGGTAGCTTGTTTCAGTCACAGTTGTTCAAGACATGCCAACTGACAACCTGGTTAATGTTTTGTCCTAATGCAGGTAAATGACCCCTTAGTAAATAGTGGTAGTGTAGGGTAGTTCACACAAAACACTAACGCCGGTTCCGAGTATCAGTAATTTATTTGGAATGCGAAGAGTTTACATGGTTACAGCATATGGTCGAAGTATGAGCCACCCATCTCCATACATGCATAAATGCGATGCTCATATGACCAGCTTACATGCTACAACATTCCGGGATTAGACTGTGCGGTATGGCATACATCTTGAATACGTTGCCAGAGATCCTCCACATTGTCCACGTCAGTTGCATATACTTGTGCCTTCAAGTGACCCCACAAGTAGACTGGGTTTAGGTTCGGTAATCTGGATGGGCCAACCCACGGACCCACCTCGGCCAATTCATCGCGCTGGGTACCTCGCATCTAATATACTACCTTGCTGTGCGACTGAAGTGTGCTGGTGCACCATCGTGCATGTACCACATTCCTTCTCGTAGATTCAGTGGTACATCTTTAAGTAGTTGTAGCAGGTCGTCGTCCAAACGCCGACGAACTGAAGTGAATGCACGCCCAACTGGTAAATGTCGAGCTAGATACTTTTCGGTGTATTGACGACGTTCAGCTGCTACATTACACATAATTTCACCATATAGTAGATGTATGTCCGTCAGTTCCTCATTACAACACTACGTCACACACGTTGTGAAGAACTGTCTGCTGTGTAATCTACCAACGCAATGCTATCAGACAGGCAACCTCGTAGCCACTTGGTAAGACAACAGGAACCAAATCAATGGGGCACTTGTCCGCAGTAACTTCTCAACCGTCCACAATCTTATAAACCTATAGTCTTAGGACAGGGACATTAGCCAGGTTATCAGTTCACATGTCATGAACGACAGGAATACTGGCTGCCTACCTCCCAGGCAACCATTAATCTGCTTTCCAACTTATGTGTTTTATCAGGAACGGTAGGGATTAGAGAATTCTACTTAGGCAACCTTTTTTATTTCTTTTTTAATGTTGACTACTAACATGTCATGTCAAAATTCTTCAAGTACAGGGTTACAAGTTCTTACCAATTTGAGGATGACAACCCCTATAAAGGGATGTACTCTCCGTGACGCCGTTTTGTGTGGTAATCTGCCCTGTTAACCTTTGCCTGTATACCAAGTTTTGTTGCTTAATCGCAAGTTGTTTCCAAGTTATAGTTGCGTAACACATTTCTAATCGTAACGTTCTAGGGGGCTACAGCCCCTAGAAATCACTTTAGGTCCGATATCGAATATAAGTTTACCTATTTATTTTCCCTAAGGATTCCGCTCATGCCGGGTTAGCATACGTTAACGACTCATCCTGTCTAGTATTCAGTGTAAAAAAGACCTGGAAGAATTCAAGAACTCACTTGGTGACAAGATAGAAATGGGTATGTCTTGTCAGTGTCTTATTCTGGGACAGAGTTGTGGTGGAATACCTAGCGGAAACAACCTCAACCTCCTGTGTCTATTCATTGTTAGACCATTATTTAGATAATCTAAGTGTGTGTACGTGTGTTCCAACGGCCACGCGGTGGTTCCTGGTGGTCACCCAGCCAAGTGCTGACCGCGTTCGATGCTGTTGGAACCGCAGCGACCCGGAGGGAACTAGGTTGCTAGCACGGAACAGGAAGATCGCGGGGAAACTCTGTAAAGAACTATTACCATCGCAGCAGCTAGATGACAACATTGGCGCCTCGAGTATGCATACGGTTAGTACAGTTCCTAGGTTTCGGCAATAACTTTTGTGTTTATACACAGAATCCGATCTTAAACAAGAGCATTTATTTAAAAACTACTGACGATTTTTGATTTTACGTATCTCTTCCAACCGAGTGAGGTCGTGTGGTGGTAAAGCTTCGGACTCGCATTCGGGAGGACCTGGGTACGATTCCCGGTCCGACCCTCAGTTTTCCATTGTTTCCCCAAATTAATCCAAGCAAATGTTTGGATTGTTCCTTACTAGAGGCCATGGCTAATTAGTTACCCGTTCCAGCTTCTTTTCGTCTCTAATGACCTCGCTGTCGACGAGACGTTACGCTTTACCTACCTTCCATATCTCACTTATACCTCCAACACGTAGGGACTAGTGCACAGAGTAAGAGAGTACAACGAAAAATACACTAGAAGCGGTCTCGTAACTGCATATGGCTGCAACCGCTTATCTATAGTGAGATGGAGAGAGATGTGGACAAGAATATGTCACACAGAAACTACCTGCACGCCTGAAAGTTTTCTATTTTCCTGTGTAGTTTAACACTGCATGCATGCTCATAGGAGATGTTTCATTTGCCCACCATTGTATTCTGAACACCATGGTTTGACTGTCATGTTTGTTGAGATATACGTGTTTAAAATCGTATTTCAGCCAGCAACTATTGCATTCCTCAGATAATATCTCGCGTCCTGCTGAACTGCGTTGTAAACTTCTGCTATCTCCTGTGAAAGTGCATTGTTTCATTATCGACGTCAGTATCACACGGTATAACATTACCATAGTCTTGTCTGTACCTACGTGTCTCACACAAATAGATGGGTTCGGCCTTTTTCTGTTAAGATAATTTTATTGTGTTTTGGTTTTTGTGTTGAATCCAGTGCGCTCCACCATTTCATACTTTATACTTCTCTAAATAGTATAAAACAAAGTCGCTTATCCGCGTCTGTCTGTGTATTCGCTTAGTACTTCTAAACAACTTAATGGATTTTGATGCGATTTGCAACATAATTTAGATAATTTTTTGAGAAATGTTTAGGTGTATAAAATATTTATATTTAATGTAATGATGGTAGAGAAATGTCGAACCGTTTGTAATCAAGTCGTAAAAAACCGCTTTCAGGGCTCTTACATGGCTCGCGCTGACTAAACCATAAGAGATACATCAAAGTTATACACAACAGAATTGTAGCTTTCGAAAAAGTTTACAGAAAAGTCCGCAATAGCATATGTTAATCTTTTAAGGATGAGCCACAGGAACCATTTTTGTCTTACGAAGTATCGCTGCAAAAACTAAATGGTTTCCGGGCGAAGCCGGGCCGGTTCGCTAGCCCCGTATAAACGCCGCACGTTACCGAGAGTTGCCTGTTGCGTGGTTTTCACAACAAGCAAGTCACAGCGCTGGTTGGAATTCCCAGCGCACACACTTCGCCCGTGCAACGCTAACACCCGTACGGGACACGTCACGGCGCGCGGACAGTGAAATGTGACAGGTGAGACACGTAGGGATAGTTTATTATTCACCGTGCTCATTAACGTCGCATGTCTTATGTATAGGTAACGGTTGTCCTGCACCTCGTGACGAAATAATTTAATCATGAAACAGGACTGCTTTTTCCCTTGGTTCCAAAATTAAACAGTACTTCGATTTTTTTGTTGGGAGCGAGGGATAATGAATGAATAATTATCTTGGACCAGAATGTTACCTGAAGGAGAACAGTTTACAGACGAGTAATTTTATTTTGTTTTATTATTAATAACGCTGTGCGACTCCAACACATGTGCACGTTTGCATGTAATTATAGTCAGCAAGGGAGGTTTTTTTTTTTTTTTTTACATTTTCAAACGGTTTCAGGAATCTACTGTTATTTCATGGTAATTTAGACCTATATAAATGCCACAGATATCAAATGAGCAAGCGTATTTTTATTCACCATTATTTAAACCGAATGTTAATAAAAAAACTGTAAACTTGGAGTATGTGATGAATGACAACCAACTATGCATTTTACGAGACGGAAATCATGTCCGGAAATGCGTGGCTTGGCCGCTTTGAAGAGACAAAATTGGGTACCCCATCGACTATTTTACTTTAGATACTATCAATAACATGGTGTCTGACACTCCAGTTACACCCTATGAAGATCCTGTCATACGAATACCNGTTAGGAGCGAGGGATAATGAATGAATAATTATCTTGGACCAGAATGTTACCTGAAGGAGAACAGTTTACAGACGAGTAATTTTATTTTGTTTTATTATTAATAATGCTGTGCGACTCGAACACATGTGCACGTTTGCATGTAATTATAGTCAGCAAGGGAGGTTTTTTTTTTTTTTTTTACATTTTCAAACGGTTTCAGGAATCTACTGTTATTTCATGGTAATTTAGACCTATATAAATGCCACAGATATCAAATGAGCAAGCGTATTTTTATTCACCATTATTTAAACCGAATGTTAATAAAAAAAACTGTAAACTTGGAGTATGTGATGAATGACAACCAACTATGCATTTTACGAGACGGAAATCATGTCCGGAAATGCGTGGCTTGGCCGCTTTGAAGAGACAACATTGGGTACCCCATCGACTATTTTACTTTAGATACTATCAATAACATGGTGTCTGACACTCCAGTTACACCCTATGAAGATCCTGGCACACGCTGCGGCTAAAATACTTCGCCGAGACATGTTTTGTAATGAAGTTGGAGGTCGACAAATCAAACCATCTCTTTTAATCCATGACATTATGTTCTAACTGGGCTGGTGGCGTATAATACTGGTTAAATGTGTGGTTGACGTACGTCCGCTGTCCGAAGCGTTGTAATACTCTGACACGCCATAGCGCGCAAACCACGTATTTTCGAACATGGGTTCCCTCTCGCGTCAAATTTTCAGTTCTCTGTCCTGTATTGCATAATTCGTGTTGATTTTAAACATCCTGTATATAGGATCTGTGTAGGCGTGATTATAAAGATTCCAGTTCAGTGTTCACATTCGGGACTTCACGTATGGGAAATTTCGATAAAATTGACGTTGGCAGGTGAGATTTCTCGGGTTCTCGAAGCAGTTTTGTTTTCTATATAACCACATCCCGCCTCTTCTTTATATTAAGGTATCATTCCATGGTATGAGTTTAGGGCCGATGGCTTCTTACGGGCCCCATATTAAGAGTTAGTTCGCTCCGATAGGCTCTAACCCCTTCACGGGAACACTACTAGTTATTTATTTTAATCTATGGAAAGTTTTGTTTAATATCAATGTTCTTTTCAACGAGCTGTGAAAAAAACTATTTTTGATGCAATGAAGATATAAGTTAAAGTGTGTATTAAACTTCTCACGGTTATCCACAGATCTAAATAGCATCAANCGCTGCGGCTAAAATACTTCGCCGAGACATGTTTTGTAATGAAGTTGGAGGTCGACAAATCAAACCATCTCTTTTAATCCATGACATTATGTTCTAACTGGGCTGGTGGCGTATAATACTGGTTAAATGTGTGGTTGACGTACGTCCGCTGTCCGAAGCGTTGTAATACTCTGACACGCCATAGCGCGCAAACCACGTATTTTCGAACATGGGTTCCCTCTCGCGTCAAATTTTCAGTTCTCTGTCCTGTATTGCATAATTCGTGTTGATTTTAAACATCCTGTATATAGGATCTGTGTAGGCGTGATTATAAAGATTCCAGTTCAGTGTTCACATTCGGGACTTCACGTATGGGAAATTTCGATAAAATTGACGTTGGCAGGTGAGTTTTCTCGGGTTCTCGAAGCAGTTTTGTTTTCTATATAACCACATCCCGCCTCTTCTTTATATTAAGGTCNGGTGAGTTTTCTCGGGTTCTCGAAGCAGTTTTGTTTTCTATATAACCACATCCCGCCTCTTCTTTATATTAAGGTCTCATTCCATGGTATGAGTTTAGAGCCGATGGCTTCTTACGGGGCCCATATTAAGAGTTAGTTCGCTCCGATAGGCTCTAACCCCTTCACGGGAACACTGCTAGTTATTTATTTTAATCTATGGAAAGTTTTGTTTAATATTAATGTTATTTTCAATGAGCTGTGAAAAAAACTAGTTTTGATGCAATGAAGATATAAGTTAAAGTGTGTATTAAACTTCTCACGGTTATCCACAGATCTAAATAGCATCAANTTTTGATGCAATGAAGATATAAGTTAAAGTGTGTATTAAACTTCTCACGGTTATCCACAGATCTAAATAGCATCAAGGAAACTCGAAGATTCTTGACGACTCTGAACCACTGGAACAGATGAGATATTTTCTGCATAAAACTAATAATGTCAGGCGAGGCGCGAACCATCACAACTCCAGCTTCCCTCCAATTATTGCGCCCGGCTACGCAGTAATTAGACAATTCTGGAGGGACCGGAATTACGAGTGGACGATGGTTTCTGTGCGTTCGGCCTGAAATTTCGTGTGATATTTTTAGTTTGTTCCCGGTCTGCAGGTCTGCGAGCGGACGTCTCCAGATAAAATTCCTATTTTATCCATTGAATAACAATAGAGCGGATAAATTTTTCTCTATTGCACGTATCAACCATATTGACTTAAGAACCGCCAGCATAACTGTATGTAGCAGACGTATGTTCACACGTTACAACAGACGTGTTCCTTATACTTGAAACTTGAAAATATTTTATTTGAATCAGAACTTGGGCANATGTTCACACGTTACAACAGACGTGTTCCTTATACTTGAAACTTGAAAATATTTTATTTGAATCAGAACTTGGGCAGGGATCGTGTATTAAACTTTGGAAAGACGCATTTAATTTAAGAGGGTGCTAACCTGCGTTCAGGTGATGTGATTTTGATACACCTTTAGATTGGGTAACTTTGGCACTTGGGGGTGACTATGGCCCTAAGTTTGGGTAAGCCTAATTACGGTTTTAACTGCTAGAAATAAACGTGCTTTATTCCGTTTCNCAGGACCAAAGTTACTCCAACATACAGTTTGCCTTGGAAAATGACCGTGCAATGCCTAGGCATGAAAACTGGTTATGTGTAAGGATGACATGTTCTATCCACCACATGTCACTTCTACAGTTTTTTTCTCGCGTGGTAGCATGACGTATGTTGCCAGGTTACACAGCCGATAGTCGTGAAAAAAAATCGTGTTGTGGCTGTATCGGGGTCATGGCTGTGAGGGTTACGTGATTACGTCCACGTTGGCTGAGATATTTTCTTCTGGATATGGGAATGTAATGAAGGTAACGAAATGGATATTGGGCATTTGTAGCTTATACGATCTTTTTCTCTTGCACAAAAATCAGTACACTAGCACATCGGAGTCACAAGATATACTGGCCGGAAATTTTTGCCTACACCCAAAATGGCCGCCTGTCGCCGCAGGCACCCACCCGCCCCTTGCACATGCTCGGCGCCAACTCAAGGTTGAGCTCGCATCACAGTCGTATACCCGATAGAACGAGACTACATGTATTTCAATCGTGTTATTAGTCACGCAGTTATAATGTTGGATTTGATCACGCTGCAAATATTACATCGCAAACACCATACGATCTATAGAAAAATTATCTGAAGAATACGACGAATTTCTGATTTTCGCGCCATGTCTGAAACATAACTGTGGTCATTCACCCGTGTTCCGAATAACGTGGTACACAATTTACAGTGAAATAGCTTCGCACTCTGCAGCAATTCGCTTACGAAGATGGTGGCTGGCCCAAATGTTCGGTGTGAATTTAAGATTTTAGATATCCCCTTACAAAAAACCCATCGTATTTGGTCTCACCGTCTACCTGGAGCTATTTTTGGCGTTTGAGGTCGAGAAGTACGGAAGAGATAAAGGCGACTCTGCTACGCACATCAAAGTCAAACTTTTACTGTTTTTGTTATGTGCAAATAAAATAAACCAAATTATTTGCAGAAAATTTTACAAATGCAACTGAGAGGTATTGTTTTAATTCATTTTAAGTTATGCTTAGCAAAAGTTACTATACATAAATTCAGAGGCACCCACAAATAAATATATGCAAGAATTTCTTTATTTTTAGTCATTTTTTGAAATGGAAGAACATTTCCTTGTACTATTTTATAGACATGTTGAAGGAGCTCTTATCATCTTCTTTAAGTGTTAATTATCTCATTCCTATACGTAAGTTAGTTTTAATTTTTGCAGATCTATAAAACAGTAAAATTATGATTTTGACATGTATTTATGCGAAAACTATGTGTTCGAAGTTTTTCTTGCGAGGAAAGAGTAATAATTAATAATATCTTAATGTCGAACAGTGTGTAGAACAAATATAAAACAATACATTTTTCGTGGCCAACGCCCTTATAATACAAAATATTAAAGTTACAAAAATCCAGTTATTTACTGTCCACTTCTTGGTCGACTAATTAAATGCCCAAATAAGTAAATTGGAGCAATCTTAATTCAGGTTAATTATTTCAGTACGAAAGCTTGGTAAAAGATAAAAACTTGGTCAGGAGGTAATACAAAAGTTTTAACTTTCTTCAACGGCTCAGTTAAAAAAACTGAATTTGTTCAGTTTAAAGTAATTGGTATATATAGTATATATTCCTCTGTATTGTGTGTGTACCTATAGGACTTTCAGCAGGGACCCTATGATTTTTTTTTGTGAGAAGTGTGTGGCAATGTTCAATGTAGGGTGCTTGAGAACTTCTACATATATCTGACGCGTATATTTTGAGATATAGAGCATTGAAAAGTATTTTTATGCTGTGTTGGAGTGCTCTGAAATGGTGTTTCTAACGTACGTGACATTTTGAAAGTACTCGACAGCCCTCGTTTAAAGTGAGTGTTATTTTCCTATATCAGCACATTGGACGCACGTCTAATGGCTTCGTAGTTCATAGTTCAAACGCCAGGTAGGCGGGAGACTTAGGCAGGGTGATCGAGGACCCCATTTCACTTATCCTCTGCCGCCAAAAGAGGACAGTGGGAAGTTGCCTTCCAGCCAATCATGCTCTTACATACCAAAATGATTGGAGGGAGGGAAGGTATTTGCTTTGCGCTGCATTAACCACCGCGGTCAAAAACCAATTATATTCAAATCTGGCGTTAACGATTCATACAACATCGCCGGTTAAATCTCGCTGTTTACAATTTTTGTCGAGAAAGTAGTCACCTCCAACGCAGTCCTTTCACAGACGTCACCAAACCACGATGCGGTCGGAACTTTGTTGCAACTTGTCCAAGAGACAGTGATGTTTTTGTGGAGGCTAGTAGAACATTTTCGTCGGGCTACCTCGTAGTTTACATAACAACTTGCTCCTTCTGAAAATATGAGATTGAACACCGATAGTTCAACGATCTCTTCCAGCAGTCTCGGAAACTACTCGCACATTTGTACCCAACGGCCCACGTCATCCTCTGTCATGTGGTGCAGCACTGGATAGACGTTATATACGGTTGTGCAAGGAATACTCAGCTTCATGCTTGTTTGGTGCAAAGATTTCTTCCGGCTCAAGTTTACCTTTGCCAAAACGGTTTATTCCACCTCGGGTGATATGCTGTGCCGTCTAAATTGGTCTGCGTCTGCTATATTACCTGTGGCTATGAAGTTTTTGAAGCAGTCTACTCGTGGTGCCTTGTGCTGCTGGAACTCGCTCCGTGGGCCTTTGATCGAATTCCTTCCTGACATAGCCTTCGCGTACATCTAGGAGAATGGTTTGCTCACGCATATCAATTGTCAACGCAGTTTATATGCGGAAAGAAGAAATAAACCATTACATACACAAACACACACGATCACAGACCTCCTCGTTGGTACGGAATTTTTACGGCACTACGTTAATGTAGCAGGATGAAAAAAAAAAACAGGCTTAAATTATAAACTAACCAAAGCTTCAATAATCTTCTGTTAAATGAGAAGTAATTGTTTAAACAAATTCAGTGCTTCGTCTGCCATCTTAACACAATAGTTCAGAGCATACAATATGAGGAGCACAGTTGTAAATGTTACACCTTCTGTTAAAGAGGAGGGTCAGTTTGAATTAATTTATAAAATATCTGAAGACGGTATTAAAGGAAACGACTCGTTTATTGATTCACAAATAACGGCTAAAATATTTATTAATATATTCATTAATTTTCTGAAAAGGTTGTGTTTTTATCATATTGGAATTTTTCTGTTTACTAGTCAGTTGTATCCGCTTTTTAAAAAAAGTTAAAAAATATACATTTTGTTGAAATTCCCAATAAATATGAATGTTTTATTTTATCGGCAATTTAAAATTTTTTCCCCAGAATGGGTGAGCAGGAAACCAAGTGTCTTAACTACAATTCTGTTTAAATAGCCTCGAGTTATTTGTTGCAGAGTTTTTTAGTGTCAAGTTATTTTACAAAATTTGTTAATTATTCTTATGTTCATAGTGGTGTGACATAATCGCTGCCAACATGGACACAGTACTGAGTAATATAAACTCTAAATACGAATTAGTATGTAATAAAAAAAAGTAATTTTTTTTTACTCAGCCGCTAAAGAAAATAACAATTTTCGTATTGCCTCCTGACCCAATTTTTAGTTTTTAATAGGCTTTTTGACCATAATCAATAACCACGATTAATATTGCTACGCTTGACTAATTTGGGCATTTAATTGATCGACCAAGAAGGGGGCAGTATATAACTGAATTTTTGTAACTTTAATATTTCGTGTTATAGGGGTGTTGGCCACAACAAAATTGTTTTATATTTGCACCACATACTGTTCAGCTTTTAGACATTACCAGTTTTTTTCGCAAAAAAAATTTTCAGCACATAGTTTTCGCATAAATACATGTAAAAATTACAAATGTACTATATTAGAAATGTACTAATAGTGAAAAATAACGTACGTACAGAAATGAGATAATTCGCACTGAAATAAGATGCAAACATCTCCTTTAAGATGTCTATAAAATCGTACAAGCAAATGTTCTTCCAATTAAAAAAAATACTGAAAATAAGGAAATTCTAGTATATGTTTATTTGTGGCTGCCCCTGAATTTATGTAAAATAACTTTGGTTAAGCATACATTAAAATGAATGAAGACAATACCTTTCAGGTATCTTAGTTAAATTTTCTGGAAATATTTGGTTTATTTTATTTTGTACATTACAAAAACAGTAGAAGTTTAAGTGTGACATGTCACTTTGCGAAAACCACGAGATCTTAAAAATAAGAAAAATTATCTGAGGAAAAGTAGTTACAGATAACCTCTGCAAGTTGAACATTATGTGATACAAATATAAAATTAAATTTGTTAGAAGCCAACGCCCTAAGTTTGGTCCAATTTAATAACGTGACGAGCAGTTAGATTTATTTATGACGCTGATTTGCGTGTTTTAGAGTTCTAAGCCATTTTTCAAACGTTTGTTTCATATGATTAAAACACAAATCACTGGAAAAATTTTTTATACTAATTATTTTTACGTAGGCAGAGATCAAACAAACCCTCCATACCACATCAGATATTCAAAGAGAGTGTTAATATGATAAGTGAACGAACCATGAGCAACAAATTCAATACTAAAACTGACGTATCACAATATAAGTCAGTTAATTAGCACGTGGCAGCGCCTATTAAACAAGTTTAGCTCAGCGGTGTCAAAACGGCACAGACGATGATATTCAATGTACGGTATGCAAGAATGACATGGTTGGGGATGCCAAAAGGCTCCGAACAGAAACAAGAGTGCGCGACCATCCTGCGAGCCGCTCCTCTGGCCAGTATCTCTGCTAAGACCCTAACCGCCNCCTGTCTCCCACAAGACCCCGAGGACACGCGGGAGAATGCGACACGTCTTCTGACTTCGCGGCGGTAACCCCGGTCGCCTCTCTTTTGTGGCAGCTTCTGCGCGTCTGGTCAACATCTGTCTCGAGGGAACAAACATACGTCCGTTGTCGCGATAGTCGGTCAAACAACTCAGAGAAACTTCCATGAGTTCAACATAACACCTGTAACTTCCAGGGCCTTAAGTAGATAGCTGCAATCGTGGGTACCTTACCTCAGAATTTAGAGCCCTCTGTATTATGCATAATCTTGATACCACTCGACTGCGACATCCTGTACAGTATAGCTCTGTAATATAAGACTAAATATCACAAGTTGTATCTTCATCCCTTTTTCGCAATAACGTAACAAAACGTTTATTAATTTCGTGCCCAGAAGGGCTTTGTCCGTCTTCCAGAAAGATTCGACATTTTGGAATAAAAATGTGGAAATGCTGTGATTTACTGTACTTTTTGAAGTTATACTTCTTTTGGCGCGTTGAAGGTAAAAGTTTAGTGTGCAACGGAAGTTGCGCGCGCACAGTGTAACGAAATTCGACAGTGAACGTGGTAGGGGTATGACCCAACGCGCATGCGCGTATCGTCTAGCTACATACAAACGCAAGGTACACAACATAGTACGTGGTTATATTTAAAACCTACAGAAAATAATTTCATGTAATAAGCAAACTGGAAAACATTTAATTTATATTAGTAATTCATTGTGAATATACACTGAAGAGCCAAAAAACCGGTACACCTGCCTAATATCGTGTAGGGCCCCCCGAGCACGCAGAAGTGCCGCAAGACGACGTGGCATGGACTCGACTAATGTCTGAAGGTAGGCAGGAGGTAATTCACACCATGAATCCTGCAGGGCAGTCCACAAATCCAATATGCACCAATTTGAGAAAGGGTTGCACGTCTGTCACGTTTAATGATTCTCGTCAGTCGTCGTTTGTCCCGTTCTTTCACGATCTTTTTCCGGCCGCAGCGATGTCGAAGATGTGATGTTTTACCGGATTCCCGATATTCACGGTACACTCGTGAAATGGTCGTACGCGAACATCCAAATGTCATCGCTACCTCGGAGATGCTATGTCCCATCTCTCGTGCGCCTACTATAACACCACGTTCAAACTCACTTCAATCTTGATAATCTGCCATCGTAGCAGCAGTAACCGATCTAGCTGCCGACCGCATCGCGTTACTCTGATTGGTTCCGTACCTCTGTTATTTGCATACGCACGCCTATACCAGTTTTTTTTTGGCTCTTCGGTGTGTGTGTGTGTGTATATATATATATATATATATATATATGTATATATATAATTAATTTTACTTACATCGTGCCGTGAAAATTTGTTAGTGACAAAAATTGTATAATAAAATTTTGAAAGTGTTTTAAAGTATTTGAGGTTAATTTTTTGTAAGTATTATTTTATTTAGTTATACTTCTTTTGGGACGTTAAGGGTTATTTAATTATGTTCTTTAATCAAACCTTTATTAATTGCATTTAATGTCTTTCTTCGGTCATTTTATCGTTTTTCCTACTTACATAAATTATTTGCATACGTAATAAAATTTTATTTTAGTCGCGCCAAAGAAGTATAACTTCTAACGCGCGTACATAAATACACGCACCACTTTTTATCTTAGTGCACGAATGCTAGTCGTAACCATGCATTTATTCTAATAGGTGGAGAATTCAGAAGTCTCATATTAAGTGACTTCCTTCATTTTCCTTGAATGAGGATGAAAAAACGCTTGGATAATACTGCCACTATGTAGTCAATCGGGATCAGACCCATGCCCTCTCTTAAGTGAGTCACCTTATTTGGTAAAACTTTTACGAAACTTAGCTCTTTGCGAGAAGTTGTTGCCACGTAAACGGGCGCCCAGGAAAAAAAATCCTGTTCAACTGCAAAAGATTAACACAATTTCCTTTGAAATCACCAGAATATTTTGGCTACCTAGCAAGGCATTTCAGATGCTTATTTTCCTTTATCGTCGACCTCCCATGGCGCAGTCGGTTGGTGCGCCGCCGGTCTGGAGTGCGGAAGGTCGTGGATTCAAATCCAGGGTAAGGCATGGGTGTTACTTTGAGTTAGGTTACAAGTTAATTCGTTAGCCGTCCCCTTACAAGCCAACAGGTATAACACAGCGGGGGGACATTAATACGCCCTTTACAATATTTTCCCTTATCGCGAGTCATGTTACTTACCCTCGTGCCTCGGCAACGGGTCTTTAGTAGCCGTGCACCACGTTCTATGCACCACGTTCTAAGGCACCACGTTCTAAGGCACCACGTTCTAATGCACCACGTTCTAATGCACCACGTTCTAATGCACCACGTTATATGCACCACGTTCTATGCACCACGTTCATGTGGCTGGCGAAGATACGAACAATACCAACACCAAGCAGGCAGCAGGCGCCAGGTGGTCTGGAACCCGCTGCAACAAAGATTTTCCGACGTCTGCGGCCTTCCTATGTAACGTTGAGCTGGAACGCGACTTTTGACGTTATATTTCGGTAACACGCTCGACAGCCGGTGTGTGTGTAGGTGGTTGCGGAGTGTAGCCCCGCTGCCTAAACGGAAGCGTGTATTTCCAGCAGCCTGCAGCTAGTAATAACATAGCCCGCAGCATCTTGGGCAGAGAGCGCGAACAGGCGCCCTCTCCCTCGTATTTCCGCAGCGAGTAATAATTGTTTTTTTTTTTTTTTTTTTTNNTTTTTTTTTTTTTAGCCTCCGTCCTCCCGTCTGCCGCTGTCCGGTGGACCGAGGGAACATTGCTGGCCCTCAGGCCGGTAATTTCCAACTGCGTGGCACCGGGGGAAAATGGAAGCACGCGCGGGGAGGGTGACCGACAGTTATTTGCATGACCCACGTGAGGTCACCGGCTCGACTATACATAGCGAGTACGAAGAGCTCTGCTGCCGCCAGCACTTTTCTCATGGGAGCTGCAGTCCATTCGCGGTGCGTCCACCTTTTCTGAAGCCCTGCTAAAGTTCTACTTTCAGACAATTCCTCCGCCTCGTGAAAACAAGGCTTAACTAAGTCTTGAAAATTGCATCAAAGAGGCAATGCATCGTATTTGAGCGCACTCAATTCCAATAATGTTTTCCACCAGAACTGGTTTTCACTAGGCATTACGAACACAACTATTTTCTTCCTGTTTTATCCATATTAAATATAAATAACATATTATAATTTATACGATATGAAAAATAATTAAAAATACAATCCAAGCAAAAAAATAATTTTATTTTAACAGAAGTATAAAACGCTTGTGATAAGTAACATAATGCATGCTTATACCTCGTAGCAAACACAATGGAAAACTGTAAAAGACATTCAGATTATCAACATATGTACTAATTTGAAGCATCTTAAAGTGAATATCACGTAGAATGTTTCCCATCGTCGCTGACAAATTTAATTTGAAAACACGGTAACAGATAACGCTAAAAAATTATAGTTTATGTAGAAATTTTAAACAACATTAAACACACTTGAAAATCATTCAGAAAAATTCGTACAACTATTTTACTTGAAATATATAAAACATCGCACTATCTATTTTTATGCCCACGACATTCTTCAATAATATTGGTATCAAAAATAACGAAAAAAGTGAGTGCAAAGTGTTTGCAACAAAAAAAATTGATACGGGAATTTTGCAGTGCATTCAACCCGATTTTATAGTCGAAAATTCTAGTCTTAAGAGATAATGTCCACAAAAACTCATTAATTGTCTCCGAACTTCAAAATAAACAGTTGAATCATGACGTCACGAAATGAGTCTTTCACAAACGTTGTTTCATCTCAATCCTAGTTCCGAACAGAGATCAGGAGACCTACGATCGGAACTCAGCCAGTCGCACTAACACACGTACATTGGAACTCGGATCCAACTGAAGATCGTGTTTAAACCAAGATCTTATGATATCGGTTCAGGGCTGTTGACGGTGCAACCGGGCATGAGGCGTGGGTGGATGGAAAGATGGTGCACGGTGGCAAAAGCCAACATCAGAAAAATATGCCCACGAATTTTATCGGACCTTCCTTACAAATATACTGATCGTTGTGAAGTTCCTTTACAGTAGATGACTATCTGCTGGAGGTATAAACGGTTCATTGTTAACATAATAATTTTCAAACACTACTCACACTAGTGATGTAAATATGCTTCTTGTAAATACGTACGTTTGGCAGCCGTGTTGGATCATGTTTAAGAAAAGAATGCAGTATATTGACATATATTCACATTTGAAGCTGAATGTAAAGAAGTCACTTATCAGGGCCTACAATTATTTATAATAATTTCCAGCATTAATAAATATAAAGTATCCCGATATATAATTACCAGTAGTTGTTTTCTCAATAAAGAGGTACACCTGTGTGTCTTGGTATTTTATTTATTTCAACGGGTGCAAAAAAATTCCGCGAAATTCAGTTGTCTTTATCACATTGATAATGTTTTTGAAATTCCATGGTAATGACTTATTTGAATTAGAATCGGAGATTCTTTGGTCTTTCTACTTTGCCGATGCTGATTACGAGAAAATCAACAAAAAACAAATAAAACATGCAATAATAAAAAAAAATTGTATTTACACAAAAATTGGAGTCAAAATTTCATTAAAATTCGTACGTAATAAATACCAAAAAAGAAAATTAAATATTTATTTTTAAGTGGAGACAAAATCTCTAAAAAAGCAAAAATGCAAAATAGATAACACTAAAAGTAAGACGACAAGAAAACCGTCAAACACTGACAGAAAACACAAAAATATTTACGAATAAATCAGTTATCAATTTATCAAATATTTTACATAGGAGTCAAGATTATTTAAAAAAAAATGGAAATAAGGGGGCCACAGAAGACAAAACATCAAGACGTGGAATATTTAAGTATCATGGCAAATGGTTTAATCAAAAACAACTACGACAAAGTAGAAAACACAAATATAACAAACGACAATGCAAAAGAAGTAATCCCTAAAGGTCTCTTTTTTTCAAACCTCTAGTAAGCCGCATTCGAGTGAGGAAAGTAGTACTTTAAACCCACCAAGATCCTTTGAAAGAAAGGATAGTAATGGGACCATGTGATAAATTTTAAACTTGAATAATTAAATTTGAAACCAGAAACTTTATATTGAATCAGTTCGCAGTTCCAAATACGTCAACCGCTTCTACAATTCAGTATCCAGCCTAGTATAGAAATACGTGCTCAAACAAAATGAAAGAATAAGAAAACGTAAATTACTGAAGCTGAAACAGATAACTTCAGT
Organism: Clitarchus hookeri; assembly: GCA_002778355.1. Lineage (NCBI taxonomy): Eukaryota > Metazoa > Arthropoda > Insecta > Phasmatodea > Phasmatidae > Clitarchus > Clitarchus hookeri. Next base: position 158,172 of record NQII01004639.1, read on the forward strand.
CAACAAGCAACCATAGCCACAAAATCTTAACACAGCCGTTAACATTACTGGCAAAGTTCTATCGAAAAGCAAGAGTTGGTTTCGTAAAAAGTGACAAATATTTGATCTTTCTCTCACAAGCATTCAGAAAAATTAGGAATTTTGATTTTGTAGTAAGGTCAGAACACGTACATACGAGGGCAAATCAATAAATAAGTTAAACTTCCACGTTATGGGCNATCTTTCTCTCACAAGCATTCAGAAAAATTAGGAATTTTGATTTTGTAGTAAGGTCAGAACACGTACATACGAGGGAAAATCAATAAATAAGTTACACTTCCACGTTATGGCCATATATGAAACCACCTATACATAGGCAACATGGCTATGACAATATACAATGTAAGTTCACTTTTCCACATACTACCCAAGAGAATATAAACATTTCTCGGAACGGTCAACCAACGTTTCGATTCCGGATGCGTAGACATCTCCTCCAGCGCTATGTAACCACCCGGAGACAGCTGCTTTCACCTCCTCATCGTTTCGGAATCGTCGTCCACGGAGATCCTTTTTCAGCTTTCNACATCTCCTCCAGCGCTATGTAACCACCCGGAGACAGCTGCTTTCACCTCCTCATCATTTCGGAATCGTCGTCCACGGAGATCTTTTTTCAGCTTTCCGAAAACATGAAAATCGCATGGCGCTAAGTCTGGACTGTATGGAGGATGTTGGCATACCTTCCACTTGAATCGCTGCAGCAGTTCGGACGTTTGGCGGGCCGTGTTAGGTGTTGCGTTATCGTGCAACAAAATCACACCAGCGCTCAATTTTCCCCGGCGCTTCTCTTTAATTGCTTTACGCAACCGGTTCAGCGATGAGGAGGTGAAAGCAGCTGTCTCTGGGTGGTTACATAGCGCTGGAGGATATGTATATGCATCCGGAATCGAAAAGTTGGTTGACAGTTCCGAGAAATGTTTACAGTGTCTTGGGGACTTTGTGGAAAATTGAACTTACATTGTATGTTGTCATTGTCGTGTGGCCTATGTAAAGATGGTTTCATACATGGCCATAACGTAGAAGTGTAACTTATTTATTGATTTGCCCTCGTAAAACAAATTTTTTTTTAATTCACGATTGTATCTGCTACTTTAAATTATATCCAACGAAAACTCTACACTATACTCCTCTTCTACATGCATCTGATGACTAGACCGAAATAAATTCAGTCTACATTCCGTTTTCCTAAGGTCTTACTAATTATGGCGTTTACTCAGGATCCGCCACATTTGCGTAAAATCTGAAATCCGAGGTACTCCAATTTTAATAATTTGGTCACCCAACATCTCTTTCCAGTACTCGTGGTGAGAATGATTATCAAGGTCGCCGCCTAAGAGGAACTGGTTGGCGGGTTTGAGGCCGAGAAGTGTGGGAGCGACAAGTGCTCTGAACTGGCGACAGTGTCCTCATCATACTGCGTATACCTATGTCAGCAGTGGCCGGATCATTTTATTGGTGGGAAGTCTGTAGAAAGGTTCAATGAACGCCCCTCGAGTACTCCTGTATGAATCTCGCACGAATATATTGAGGCACAGTGCTTTGAAAAAGCAGTTGTTAATTATTTTGGAGTGTTGCGAAATCGTGTTTCTAATGCGCAAAATGTCTTGAAAGTGATCGACAGGCATATTCTGGAGTTTGTGTTATTCTCACAGATCAACATATCGGGCACACGTTTAATAGTTTTGTAATAAAAAAAAATCCGGATTTTAAAAACGCCACCATTCATTCAAGCACAGGGTAGGCGGACTCCTTAACTGCAGGTTTAGTGCATCGTCGCCCCTTGACTTACTGTTTTTTCTTTTTCATTTACAACAATTCAAAATTTTCCAAGTAAATCGTGGAAACTTCTTAACCCCTCCCTTCCTGAGGATACCATATGGCCTTTTTTTAAATATGTTACTGCTCATCTCCGCGCTATATCCCCGCAGTTATCAAGAGGCATCACGAACAGATTGTATGGATGTTAAGCGTCCACAGATGATATAAACAATCTGTTGTCTAATCAGCATTGGTTCTTAGCTTTTGGCTGTGGGTATCAGCTGAACCTCTATATATGTCTTCACAAAGATTCTGTACCGCAAAAATATTTTTAAAAAGTTATTTATGAAATTATAACCATTTTAATTTACAAAAAGTATTATGTCCACGTGATTTAATATTTTCTTATTTAATGGAAAACAGAGTCTGTAGAAGGTTAACGATCATATTAAACAATTTGATATGCAAAGGGCAAGGAGGTAACATCTCTGGTGAAAAACGCGCAGCCTAGCTACCTACCTTCGTGCCTCAGAGACCGCCAGATGACGTCAGAGACCGCCAGATGACGTCAGAGACCACCAGAAGAAGTCATGAACCAGGCGGGAGGGCAGGGTTAAGAGTACGTGTTTTGAGTACGTGTTAAGAGTACGTGTTTTGAGTACGTGTTAAGAGTACGTGTTTTGGTTTCCATACTTCTAAAACCTTCCTGCCTGTAAATGAAAAAGTTTCAACGTCTTTACGTCAACAGCATGCAATTTTTGCAATAACGCTGAAAGTGAATTATAAAAAAATAGTTCCATGTCTTGATGGGTTGTAAGATGTGTGGTATNACCGCCAGATGACGTCAGAGACCGCCAGATGACGTCAGAGACCACCAGAAGAAGTCATGAACCAGGCGGGAGGGCAAGGTTAAGAGTACGTGTTTTGAGTACGTGTTTTGAGTACGTGTTAAGAGTACGTGTTTTGGTTTCCATACTTCTAAAACCTTCCTGCCTGTAAATGAAAAAGTTTCAACGTCTTTACGTCAACAGCATGCAATTTTTGCAATAACGCTGAAAGTGAAATATAAACAAATAGTTCCATGTCTTGATGGGTTGTAAGATGTGTGGTATTAAAATATGTGTTCACTGAAATTTGTATTGTTTTTACAACCACTAGAATAAATGCTTCGGTAACATATTTGCGACAATCTCACAGTCTCGCCTGGTCGACGCACGACACAATGAATGTGTACACGCGACGGAAGGCGACGCTACAGGTCGGAGCAAGGAATTAAGCTCGGCTTTCATTTAACACTCAACCGTGAACCAACTGTAGCAGCTCTCTCTCTCCTTTCCCTTGAACATCATCCTATACAGAATGTGGTGTGAAATGTCACTTCAACCCATAGCGTNTGAAAAGTCACTTCAACCCATAGCTTTAGTTCGAATCATTGTCATTAGCTTTCAATTATAAGTATTTATTTTCCATCTCCTCGCTAGCGGATTACTGAAATGCACTAACAGTCAGTGACTTCTAGCAGTCGAACTCACTTTGAATCGGCATAAATCACTAGTAGTTCTGTATAACTAGATAGTAAAGTAATCCGCATGTTTTCACTGTCATGGCTAACCCATTTTTGGGTTATTTGCTTTAATTTTCACTGATTGTGTTTTTTTTATATTTTGAGACACTGTGGAAGAAGGTAAGTGACAGCTTAAACATATTTGAATAGTTACTCTTCTTAGGTAGTCTAATCAAACAAGTGGATACCTACACGCAAGATTTTTATAAATCTATTATCATTGATAATGCCTAGTAATAGAAAACTATGCCTCTCATTGCTCACCCATTCAAAATGACCCATGAATGACTCTTGCTGAGTAGCTTTCCTGAGTGTCTACTCCTGCCACTGTTCATTTTTTGCAATCTTTAACTTTTGTCTACAGTGCTTTGTGTGTGGGATTATTTTACTTATTACAATCATATAATTGATTCAGTCAGTGAACATACGTTTCTCTGAATATAGGGTTCGTCATGTGGTTAATAACCAAAATAAGAATGTAAGTAGTTCAAATTAGTACAATGGAACACAGAATTAGAGAACCAACAGGCCTACGCAAAAACATTTCCTGAACCAATCTATGTTTGAAAATAATAAAAAAGAACACTCTTCAAAAAGCAATAAAAAATTGTAAAATAATAAAATAAAATCTTATTTTGTAACCTTCATTTGCTTCCCAACAACTTCAGCTTGAATGGGAGCTGAAATCCTGGTTACTCCGCAAACATCTATAAAATTATACCCCACATGAATTTCAAATTAATTTAGAATAAAATCTCATTAGGCTATCTTCATAGCTCAAATTTCATTTGAAAGAATATATAGTTCATTTATTCACTATGCAAAATATTATTAACGAAATACATCAATTACACAGTAATTTTTAAAATATGCTTTAAAAATCGCTTCGAATCCGCTATTTCCTATGAAGTTCAAAAATATTAGTTCTCCTAAACAAAAGTTCCGAACCAAATTTGTTTCTAACAAAAGATATAACCTTCGTCTAGGGGTTTTCATGTTCTCGTCAAAAATTATCAATAAAAGTTCCGGGAAAAAAATGTTATCTTAAGTACTGTTTTTTATCAAATTTATATATTTGGCCACATAATTTAATATAAAGTTAAAGACTTGGAAGCATGAAATTTTGAAAAACCATATATATTACTTAACATTTTAATGTTTTTGGTTTCATGTATATAGGACGAGTAGTTTTCGAAGGACAATTGAACTACTGGAATAATCGTAAATTTGGCTTAGGATGTGCTGCCGCTTGTGTGTGGTGGCGTATTCTGCAACTACTAGCAGTGGCCACCTGCCATGGATGTAAACGAGTCTATTATGTATTCATGGTAGCGTCCAAATGTTTTCTGCCATCCCCAAAACAGAATGAACTGGCTAATGATGAATGACTACGAGAACTGTACTGTGCCAGGCAATGCTTTCTCGTATTAGCTGCCACATTACCACATATTTTCTAATTTCCTTTATACACAACGTATCAGTTTATTAAATATTTATATGAATCTTATTCCGGAAAAAGTGCCGGCACAAAAAACTAAACCATGCATGGGGTTTGGCAAAATTGGAATAATATGGCCAAAATTATCAGACCATCTTTTTATCGCCGTACAAGTGCTGCCGCCCATAATTGATGAGCATAATAATTTGATGGCTGCGTATTCATAATTTCAAAGCACAAATACAATATAGTTCTGCTAAATATTTTCTATTAAATCAGTAAAAAAAAAAAAAAGGATTATCCTGGGTAGTTATTGTATACTGACTGATTACGTTTAACATTTAATGAAAAATGTTCATTCGATTTCAAGTGGAACACGTGGAAAAACTGAGAAGAATATAGCGTACTATTGTATATTAGCAAATGGGAGCAGGGGTTGCAATAGTCGCACTTAAGAGCACGTGATTTTTATGCTATTTTTAAATTTTCAATTCATTAAAATGAGCTTCATTGTACATTTTACAAATATGTAGTTTCGCAAGCCTCGCTGCAGGTTCGGGAATGGGAAACTTGTTCAACAATAACCGCCACAACACACCCAATTTTTCGTCACCATTTCACTGCTGGATATTTCATTTTCAACTATTTTTAGGTTGGAATTCATTGTGTTTTGGATTGTATCAACGTATATAGCTCACGCAGACTGAAGTTTTACAAGAACATCTCAAGGTATTTCATTGCATAAAGAATAAACTTGAAAACTATTGACAATAAATAACCATGCAAAGAATGCTGTATAACAAATAAAATCTCACGGCAACTACAAAGTCATCTCACACACAACAGTCCGTAGAGACCATTAGTACTAACGGTAGTTACATTAATGATCTCATGGGTTGAGGTGACCCTGAAACGCAAAGGCCGAAGTGTTTGTACGATCTACAGAATACAATACGCCATTAATATGAATATTTCCTTCTATATAATTTACGTTATGAGAACAAATTATATATACATATATATAAGAACAAATTTAATATATATAATTTGTTCTCATAACGTAAATTTACATACATTTTATATTTACAGGACCTACGTCACAATAAACGGAACCTTTTTTATTTATTTTAACTCCGGACATTTAAAAGATAGCTAACTGACCAAATGTTCCCAATGTAACATCATGTCGACAAAGTAGGTTAAAAATTGGGAGACTGAAGTCCTTACAAAAATATCGCCAGTAATTAACATTTAGGTCTGAAGCATAGTACAATAGAACAAATTTGTATTATTTTACTTATTGAACTATGATTTTTGCGGAACTTCAACTAGCGTAAACACCTAATTACTTCATTAACAGAGCAATAACTACTAAAACTCGGATACTGTCAACAGAGAAAAACAACACAGGCTCTATTCGCAGTTGTACTCATAAACCGATACTTCCTCAAACCATTAAGAGATTCTCGTCACTTAAAATATGCAATATAATTCTAAAAGGTTGCACAAACTCCTTGTAATAGGCAGCGCCGCTTTAAACTCTGTAGTAAAATGAGAAAATATAATGCTTTATGGTTGATGCAATACTTACATATTTCAGTCAATATAGTGTAGATACATGTGTAAAAAAAATTGATAAAGGCATTGTGTTGATAAAATGCAAAATGTTTAGTTCGTATTTAGGAAGTCGCTACAGGAAAATGGAAATGTCATTTACTTATTCGTTATGCTACACTTACAGAAATAGCCTTTTAATTGAAAATTTTATTAAAAATTTTAATAAGCTAGTTTGTGGAATGTTTTGTGCACTTTTGGCATTTTCGTGAATTCAAGGAATTATTTCGTGCACCTATGCTGATTATTGTGATACACATTTAGCTAAGCTAAATATTCAATTTGTCCCCCGCAGGTGTCCTGAAACTCAGACTTGAGCACTGTTCTAAATTATATTTGACATATTTATTTATAGTTAATACTAAAATGTATTTGCATTGTATTGTGTGAAAATCATTTTGATTTCTACGATCGCAGTGAGTGTAACAATAATTATAACGAAATTCCTATTTTCCGACTGACAAGACAGCGCATTTGCAATGCTGAATATCATATATCACTACATAAAAGTAATTAATTAGTTATTACCTGTTTTTGTTCGGAAGCATTGTTTACGACAATGCTGTTCAGATAATTATTTTTTATAATAATTTTTTTAAGAAAACGATTTTAATGTTTTTACAATATTGGTTTCACATTTCCAAAATACATTTGTCACTTAGAACTCTACCTATGAGAAATTGTTCAAACTGTGTCTCTTTTGCAATTTATTAAAAAGTATTAACAAATTTTAATATTCATATTTTTTATTGAAGGTACAGGAATTTTATTCATAAATGTTATTACTGTTGTTTATTACGAAAATGTACATTGATAATACATGTAACTGTAGCTATAAAATATTTAAAACAGCAGACCTTGTGGCATTAAAATAGATATCTTGCTCTTTTTGTGCCGAAATTTTGGAAATCTAAGTTTCAAGCTTTTTGCTGTGTTTATTCGAAGTTCATGTGAATCTCGAATTATTCTCAATTATATATTTGCATTTTACAAGTAGAATTGTTCATGCTTTTCCGACACCATGTAATTTTTACTTTTAAATGCGTTGTTCAGCGCAATAAATGAGGAAAAATTGTTTATGAGCACAAAAAGACAGTGGATTGTAGCGCCAGACAACCTAGCTTTGACGACTAAAAATGACTTGACTTCTGCTTTGAAAATACCTTTGTGAAGGTTATTAAAAAAAAAAATCCAACACCAGTTGAGTAGAGAAGCTTGAAAATAATATCAACTAAGTACATCTCGAGAAGTGTTTATTAATTCACGTGTGTTTCAAGACTAGAAACTCATCTCAAGACTATAACCTGAAGCATTCTCAAGATCAGGCTTGAGTAACGAGATCTTAGTAACGACTCTTAACATAGTCCTAGGTTTTGTGTATCGATGTACAAAAGCGCATGTGCACGTGTACCTTTTAGCATGTCTCCCCATTGTAATTTTCCCTTTTGAGATAGTGTACATTTTGACAGACATGGCGACCAAGCAAAAAGCATGTACTGTATCAAGTGGAGTGTTTCTGGGAAGAAATTGGGTGTAAACTATCATAACAAATGATTGTGATAGTAACATTTATCACGACTTTATAGTTGTGTTTTTCGTTCTAGTGCCTATAATATTTAGCGCGGAAATGTTACACTTAAATAATTCATTTTTAAAGAACACACATTATATGTATGGAGAAGTATCACGCCTCAAGAAATTATAAACTTTTTATTCTGTTGACTTCAAACAAGAACACAATAATTTGAATGACAGTGGCAGACTAGTTTTACTGGTGAACAGCTCAGAGCTGCTTCCTGGGGCGGGCCCTGTTCAGGCCCACAGTTCTGGGAAGGTAATCCTAACTGACAGGATTATCTCCAGGCGAGCGCAGCTCGCTCACACTTGCTCCCCCCCTTCCCATCCCTTCTTCTCATCCCCTGGGCAACCTAATGGTCCGTGAGCACTGGTTGCATACGCCTCAGGCGAAATTCTATTTCCAGCAACTGCCAGTAGCGCCATCTCTCGAGTGCAAAACAATTTAAATCTGACTTCGATTGAACCTTAAACAAGAACCATAACATTGTGTCATATTATGGTTAAAAAAAAAACAACTATACGAACCAAAATCTCGATAAAAAATGTACAGGTGATACTTAGATGGTTTTAAAAAATATTGGTCTTCTCGTTATTTTATTCTTGATGATTGTTAAAAACTTCTCGTGTTATATCAAATATAAAAGTTGAAAACTCTTTCCAGTCATTAATCAGTATCATGAGATGCGAAAATAAACTCATGAAAACCTAGTATTTATTTAAACTAGTTCGCCTTTGTCTTAAAAAAAACAAACAATGAACGAACTTTGAACAGAAATGGAGATGTGCGGAGTTGTATACCACCTGGAGGATTAAACCTTTCCAACTGTAAATGTAAACTCAAACATGAAGAAGGACAATATTTATAACTTGGCCACCCAAGATTTCAAAGTTTCAAAAACACTCGCCCTGCAGAGTCTAAAAAATATTTTAAACAGAAATCCCAATTTCGTGTCTTTATTGACAGTACATTACAATGACTGCCTTTTAGTTACTCGATTGTATTGAAAATGTTGTGGCAGCTTACGAGAAGGCGTGATTTGTTTAATGTTTAACATATCGTACATTTTATTTTTGTCACTAAATGTGTTAGAAATATCTCACATTCGTTTCTGGAGATATTTCCAACTTTGATAAGTACGGACATATTAATGTCAATAATTAAGACTGCTTAACACAAACTTGTTACAAACATCACACAGTAACCAGTGTGTGTACGAGTTTAACTGATTTAAAAGCAATATATAAATGTACAAAAACAACTAAATTAGCGCATTTATAATCCACTTTGGAATAAATCATTCAAAACTATTCTTATTTCATTTTGGAAGGCTTATTTTAAGTGTCATATTTTATCTGAAAAATGAATAACATTTAAATTACAATGTTGTTACTGCGGTATCTCGACAAGTTAATTTATTCCGTATTACAAAAATGTACCCCGCGAATACAAAAATCTACACTCCCGAAATTCGAGCAGTAAACTGGAAAAAACTAAGTTTATTTAAGTTGCAAGACTACTAGTCTGTCGAGCGTGCCATCGAGTACAAAACACTTCCAACGTTTATGACGCTCTTTCGAAATGCATGCATGTTGTATCATTGTGAAAAGAACCTTTTTGTGTGGTTCTGGAATATGCGTGGATTCAATATGTAACAAAGCAAAAAACACTGATTGAAATGATAATAATTTTACCACTTTGAGAATTACTGGCAACTAACGCCAAATGATTCTAGAATAAACATGTTCTAGTTTTGTGATCTTTTGGGGAGGTAGTTGACTAACATGACCCGCAATGACGCACGCACACTAGGCAGGAATAATACGAATGCAATGTTTCCAACATGGTGATACTGTAACCTCTGAAAATATGATCAGGTAGGGGTTATCAACTATAGGCGCGCTCTAAGAACTGCAATCACATTAAATAAGAAATTGATTTATTTACTTCAAAAATAATTTTTTGTTACCTCGTTTCAAATCTGCTAAATACGTTGTTCATAAATTTTTTTTAAATATAATATAAATGCACTGTGGGCAGAGCTACGCTACCATTCCAGGATGGCTAAATTTTTAAAATGAATTCTTGAACCATGGCAATGCCAAGAAGAAACTAAGTGATATCGAAAAACAAATCTTGATTTATGCCGAAATATTTTCTAGAATACAGAAATTATTTTTTTAAAAAATTGCATTTTTAAATTAGTTTGGATAGTCTCCAGTATAATTTCTCTCAGAAATTCAAATTTGTTACAAATGAGTTATTTATCCTAAGTCGCGTGCAGACTGTTTCCTTGTTATTTAGTCACAAGTCGTTAAAAAAAAAAAAGCTACTCTACTTAACTGTAAGACTCAATTCTCTTTTGTAGTTAACTCTTACACCTGTGAGTGGATTTTCGGATCCTTCAGTCTACAGGTGCTCAGTCACGTGCATTCCCGCAGAGCCCGCCCTCCCCTCGCTCCACGCTTGTGCAGGTGCTTGCAGCACGCACAACACATTCTCTCCAGGGGCTCCAGTGCGACTGGAGAGTGTTTCCGTGTCGCTGCGCCCCAGGTGGTGGAACCGTAGGAGGCTGCAGACACGCGACTGCCACATTACTCTCTCTCTCTCGTATAACAAAATCATGACAGTCAGTGACTGGCAACTTGAAGTATACGAAACAATCAACGTGTCACTTACAAAATCCTGTATCAGCTGATGCATGAACAAATTAAAATTAATATTACGTTGGGTATTCTGACTCCACTGCCAACGCACATCAGACAAGCAGAGAATAACATTTTCTAGATTAATTAATACATTTTATTTCGCATGGTCACAAAACAACTGTTGTTAGTGTTACAAACCAAACATCGTACAATAGAAGTAATGTATAGGTGATAAAAATGAAATTCAAATTAAAACGGTTCGTATTAAAATGAAACGAAACTTCAAACATTGGGAGATCGTTCAAACATTGGGAGTACATCGTATCCTCAATCACCATCCCATCCATACATACTTGATATTAATTATTAAAGCCTTACAGAAACACCGCAGGTTATTGTTGAATAATTTTTCATATAATTTGACGAAATACATTTCAAAATCGTGTCGTTTCGGGCCAGCAATAGGAGTAAAGCGAACTTTTAAACAGACGGGATCAAGTGGCCGGCCAACATGCTCCTACCTGTTGAGAAACACGCTCAGTTCACAACACGCCCTGCCACGCCATCTGTCAGCGAGCTCCCGAACACTACTAGCCAGAAAAAATAGCTTTCTTGTGTAAAAAACCAATTTCTTGTGTTATTTTAGTGTTTTGTTATACTGTATTAATAAAAATAAGAAAATGGGACGCATGTGGGTAGTTTTTAAGCAATTCTTACATTATTCCATGCCACATATTTCCAACTCGAGCTGTTTAGTGACAATAATAGCATAATAACTGCTTTGCAAAAGTCATTGGTGAGTTGTTTGTTGGCGAATGAAACTGAAAGTGCGTTGTCAAGCAAGTTCCCCGAATTACATTTATTTCCAGTCTTAACAAATTAGCTTGTGCACTGCATGTAGATGCACGACAGAATTGCGTGTTATAATTGAACACCTGTGTGCATGCGTCAAGCGCTTCGAATGGCGTAGCGCGCTCCCTGGGTTGGAATAAGTTAATAGTGTGTACTATCTAGGCGGGCGATACTCTTTGCCTGGCCGGCGATGACGTCACAAGGTGCGCTGACACGGAGTCCTGACCAAGCTGTTAGCCTGTCGTGAGTCGAGTCAGATGCAGCTGCAGATTCACTCTCGACAACGGACGTGGAGGAGCTGCCCTGCCTCTCCAACAACGCGGACTTAGCTTTGCTATTCGCGGCACACACCCTGAGTACTGCGGTCGGCCAGGAAACTGGTAATCTCGAGCCTAGCCCCTAGTGGGTCAGCGGCTGCAGTACACTGCACCGACTAATTTATTAGGCACACTGCAGGATAAAGAAAAAACACACACTCCAGGCGTTTCCCAGTCTATCCCCCCTCACCACAACCACCCAACCCCACCTGGGGCCGGAGCTGGTTGGGGACGCGATGCATGTTGGTAAACAAGTCTTTCCGCCCGGTGCAAGCCATGTGCATGTGGACTGCACTGCAACACTACCTGTGGCTGCAATAACACAAATTGAAAATAACTACCACCAACAACCCCATGGGTATCATCAAATGGAAATCGAAGCGAGCGCGCACGAACAACAACGACGCCCAAAAAGGCACAAAGAAAACCAGGGTGGTACCAAACGACCCCGCCAGACGTCGTTAGAAGCGTCACCGACCATTCCGGTCTCAAGACCGGTTTTCCCCACTACTGGAATTCCCAGAAGGGAATCCCCAAACAGCACCTGGCCCTTCCGGTCGCCAACAAACCCGCACACAGCCGCGGGTCCACGAAAACAAGCAGGGAAAACAACACGTTTATCGCATAATAGTACCTGACGTAAAACTCTACCCAAGGGTAGTAAAAGTGGTAAGCGACATTTCAAAAACTGGTTTTTCCTTAATCGTCAGCATATTTTAACCACTGATTATGCCCTCTTCAAGGAAGCAGTAAAATAACTGCTTCAGAGAGTCATACCTTTCTGCATATGCAGCTGCCCAGTAGATTAACCCCAAAAAGTGGTGTTTGCCCTAACGCCTTGCGCCGAAATAAATGACATAAAGTGCGATCTTGAAGACCGCGGCTATCAAATCCAATAAATATATCAATTTAAAAAAAAATTGCCAACCACAGATTTCCCCCAAACCCGGAAAGGTACATTTTGCATCCGCAACGCTTTTTCTGCGTAATGGCCGCGCAAGATAAAACACTTCCCCCCTATAATTAATAAATAAACTGAATATGACCGTGGTACACCAGCGTGTCTATAGAAAAAGGCCGCAAGACNTTCCCCCCTATAATTAATAAATAAACTGAATATGACCGTGGTACACCAGCGTGTCTATAGAAAAAGGCCGCAAGATGTTCCCCGTTGCAAAAACTGCGCGGCATTCGGCCATACGCACAGATAATGTCACTTTAAAAAAGTCTGCCCCCACTGCACCGGGCCACATATAGGTTTATGTCCCAAGTACAGAGACACCCCGATCTGTAATAACTTCCAAGGCGACNCCACTGCACCGGGCCACATATAGGTTTATGTCCCAAGTACAGAGACACCCCGATCTGTAATAACTTCCAAGGCGACCACTCGGCATCTTCCAAACTCTGCCCCAAATACCTAGAACAAGTACAAAACCGCCAAGCCCATGCTGATAACTTCAGGGCAAAACAAAAACAAACATCTAAGCCAGTCTCAGTGCCGGTCAAAAACCTGGTTAAATACCAGAAAATCTCTGATGCAAAAAACCTGCCATAAATCTCACGTTCGCACAGGCGTCCTTGGGATTTAAACAACAAGCTACAGTCCCCACTCTACCACCATCCGCGCAGGAAACACGCAAACAGAACCCTGCCAGCTCCACAACCCAACATGCCACACCGCAGAGTGTGCCAGGAGGACTTGGAAAGGCACTCCAAGCTTATGCGGTTCTTGTCGGAGTACAATTTCGCAACCATCATGGCACATTTCCGCCCTTACATGGCAAGAAGCCAATCCCTGACAAACCCTCAAGAAAAGTCCTGGTTACTTCTGGAAGCACTTAGCTCTTTTTTTGAACTAAACTAACTCTATCCTCCCCTTACGAAGTTGATCCGGAGAACTAGAAATTTAAACAAAAATACATACTCTGACGAGCGAAATATACGCGAATCTTAACCGAAACCAACTGATCGCAGCACTTTCTGTTGTAATTAAATAACCTCTTATTGCACTTTGCAAACAAGCTATCCCAGAAAATATGAAAATAAGACTCTTAAATTAATGCTACTAACAGCAAATCCACAAGCAAAAGTTTTTGAACGACCTCTTATATAAAAATAATACATTGCAAAATTTTTTTTTCAGATTTAAAAAAAATTAATTTAAATTTCTAAATGGAACACAAATCTAAAATCAAAGAACTTTCTCACATTATATATACTAAAAGAAGTCAATCTAGTTATATTACAGCCCTAATTAAAAGTTTTTAACTTTCCCAATAAAAAATTTCCACTTTGGAAAATGTGTTCCACGTAAAAAGACGACAGTGCTGCCATCTCTTGAGCGGCGGATGAAGTCTCGCCTTCCGCGAGACCTCTCGGCCAATCAGATACCTCCGACCACGTTAAACAAAAATACATATTTCCTAGCTCGCTTTTCAAGCTTTCTTCACAAAACTACGGCTTATTTCAAAGAAATATTGAACCACTTACTTATTTAACTGTTTTTAAACCAGTAAATACATGCCCTCAGCGTTTTTACGCGAATTAAAACCCCTCAAAACAAATTTTTTTAACCAACTTACAATCACTCGTCAGAGTAGCACGCACACACGAGGCAAAGCGTATTAAAAACAACTAACTTCTTAAACAGACACAACAAATATTACTTTTAAAACTTTACATACCTTTTCCATAATGCAATTTTAGTCAACAGCACCTTTTAATCACTCTTTGAATACCAGTTACCCTCAGTAACTGGTTGGGAAACCACTAAAATTATAAACATTATTTCTTTTTCCAGACCACGCCCTCACGACGTTGCGCGTTTATTTTACAATCTTTTTTTCGGCATTTATAATCTACTTATCATATATTAGCTATACTTAACCACCACCGAGTTCACTCGTGGGCTTATTGGTGGGAAATTAAAAAGCCCTGCAATCTTCAAAATTCCTGTTTTAAAGAATAACTAGGTGGGAGTTTGCTACTCCCGTCTCCCCCCCTCCCCCCCCCNCCCCCCGGCCAGCCACAAGCCGGCAGGGGGATTATGGAAAACATTGCCAACCCGTCCACCGGGGAAACCTGGTGGAAATAAGTAGCTGCGGCAGAAAACCGCCCAACCACAGATTGATATAGAGTAGTGGGCGGAGAGACTTGTCTTTCCTAACCCACTGCGAAAAATGATAACACCAGTTGGCTGGTCAAGAGCCCCTCACGGGGCCTGAACTACCCCCGCTCTGAGCTTCGGTAATGATGAAAAGCGGCGGCGTTGAGTCGCGGTGAGTCGAGTCTTGAGCTAGCCATCACGCAGTACAGATGTGTACGTGTCCGCCCAGCGGTATCGTACGAACTGACGGGTGGCGTGCTGTGTCAAGCCGCCAGGTTAACTTGTTTCGTACGGTCTGGATGAACTCGGGTGTGCAACAGTGAATAAGCGGTGCTGTCGCGATGTACGAGTACGCGATTTTGGCTTTGAAGACCAAATATACAATGTAATGTGGGCTTCTATGATCGTCGTCCAGTGAACGAGGCTTGCGCCCCGAAACCGTCGCATTTATGAGTAGACTCGGTGTGGGAATTGACGGGGTAAAAGGTGTAACGAATTTTCCTGGTGAAAAATATACTGCATGGAAAACGACGTCTCCGGTGAATCTATGTCACGACCAGCTGCTGTGGTCGGTCGGATTCCGCCGTCCGATAAGTCCTGTGAACACCTTTGTGGCAAATGTTATTTTCCACAAAGAAATGCGGCATCATAAAACAGGTAACATCTGCTGCTGATTCATTTGGCATGCACGGAGTGTGCGGGTGTGTTTGAACGCATACTTGGGACGTGCACACAAGCCAGATGACTGATTCCCGTGACAGCTTGCAAAGTGTTTACTTTTAAGTTTCATGTACTGGTTGCGGTAAAGTTCATAAGGAAAATCGAGTAACTTTGTGGAGCAGGAGTGAATTAACTGTAGGTGCTGCATAATGGTGGTTGCTATGCAATGTGCGCACTTGATGTTAAGGTTTGAACTGCGGCTCCGACTTAGCAGAGGGAATGGTTGTGTTCTAAGATTTGGAAATGCAAATTATAGTACACGAATTTGTAATGGGATTTATGGATGAAGGGAAGATCCAGTATGGTTTGCTGCTTGAACAGGAATAATTCTCTACGCTAGCCAAATGGTTTTGTGAGGTTATGCTGCATTTTAGAGTAACTGTAATTGTAATTGATGCAGCACTTATCTATATTTTTGAGTGACCTTTTATCCAACTTTGCGCTGGTTACCGGTGGTTTTTAGATTAATCATTGTGAGAGTTGAATATATATTTTGTGTTGAATAATCATACTGTCACTGATAGTTTTCCAGATATGTGAGAGCTGCAGATAAGCCACACATTTGAATTTGGTTTTGCTAAGTGTGTTTTGAACCAAAAATTAAAGGAGCATATGACACAGGATTGTTGGTGGTCAGGTATTGTAACCCAGTATTATGAGTGTTGAATTTTATGGTACCCCCGACGAAGTCATTACCAGTTATGGTCCCTCTATATTTTTAGACTTTTATGCTAGGCAAGCAAGTAGCATATTGAGAGCATTCTGTAATATAATACTGTACTTGTGGGTTTTCGTGAGTAACAAGTGTTTACTGTTTTGTAGTCTTACAGAGACGTAAGTGCTTCTCATTCATGTTGTATCGGTGTATTTGATTGTATATACTGCTGAAACTATAAGTAGTAAACGGGTCGTAATGTTTATTCGTGAGTTTTACTGGAACCTAAGCTTTTACACAG
Organism: Clitarchus hookeri; assembly: GCA_002778355.1. NCBI lineage: Eukaryota > Metazoa > Arthropoda > Insecta > Phasmatodea > Phasmatidae > Clitarchus > Clitarchus hookeri. The sequence continues at coordinate 174,763 of NQII01004639.1, forward strand.
TAAAATCACATTTTAGAAAAAATTAAAGTAAACAAAATGATCTGCACCACAACAGAGATGGGTCAAGCTGCAACATCCAAAGTGTGAAAAGAACTAAAATTATCGTCTCGCAAATGTTAAACCAAATTCGCAGTCTCTAATAAATTTAAAAAAGAGATAACAAATATTATATTTTTTGTAAGGTTTTTTTTTTACTTTTATAACTTGAAAATTTGCCTAGAACTACAATGACAAGTGGATTAGCTGAGAGTGTGTTAGTCAAATATACAGCCCCCACTTGACGCACCAGCTGATAACGAAAGGCTACATAAACGAAATTAAACATTGGCTCTACTTTTGTTGAACTGTCAAAAATCTTGCTAAGTTACATGAGACGAAGAGTACACTATTACGTGCAGTCATTTGGTTTTCCTGAATGGACCCTGCACAACCGACGACAGCTCACACAACCAGCGTGAAACTGTAAGCCTCTCCCTCGTCAACATGGATAGAACAACACATGTCTTGTAATTAATTTAAAACCAGAGTTCAGAACCGCGATGCTGTAAATCTACTGTTATTTACACTCTTGGCTCAGAATTGGGGGCTAAATCAGGGTTAATAAATAAGTAGCGCAATCTAGCTTTAGTCTTTTATATAAGAATAAACAATATGATTCAATAAAAAAACCCGCAATTTATACACAAATTTTTAACCTCCGAATTACTCTACTATTGTCTCCAAGGACAGTCACTATTATTAAATGTCTAAATCAATACCCCAATGAAAAGAACACAATATAATACTTTCCCTCTATAGTTAAGCTAATGACCCTAATATCCCAATGTCAACCATCTAAAATTTCCCTCTCGGGGGCTCACTCTAAATTATTTCGAAGGCCTGCCACACCGGAAGCATACTTTTATTATTGTGCATTCCGTTGTCGCTCAACGTCACTCACTCTCTATGTCAGTAGACACGCCTTTTCAGAATCGCTGTCGAACGAGCTGGGGGCAGCTCAGCAGGACGCCGGCGTCGCGACGGCCCGGGGACGCCTCGCCGCTCGGTCTGTAGACAGGATGAAAAGACGCCGCTCTTCTGTGATTACCGCCTTGAATAATCTCGGTGTTAGGCGTCTTTGTTTGTCTGGTCTCATTACCACAAGATTATGACGTCTTGGCTTACGAGGCCATCGAGGTCCGCGTTAATATCAGGTGAGTTGTAATGTGAGTAAAGTTTCTGCTATGCTCTGCTATGAGCAAAACTTTATTTCACATATCGGGGGAAGAAAAGCACTGGTATATCGGCCCTCAATTACAGTATCTTCACACTTTTTTGAATTTAAAAAAAAAAACCCCATGTACGGCGTGTTTGATTGTTTCCTAATTATGTACTTGTGTTAACATAAAAGTGCCTTATTTTTTGTTAAACTAAACTTTTACCGATATTGTATCTATAAANTTATTTCACATATCGGGGGAAGAAAAGCACTGGTATATCGGCCCTCAATTACAGTATCTTCACACTTTTTTGAATTAAAAAAAAAAAAAAAAAACCCATGTAAGGCGTGTTTGATTGTTTCCTAATTATGTACTTGTGTTAACATAAAAGTGCCTTATTTTTTGTTAAACTAAACTTTTACCGATATTGTATCTATAGATTGTAATATTTTATTTACGGCTAATATGAATAATGACAGAGAAAATGCGCGTGTTGGAAATGCCTAGTAAGAGTACCACACGAATGCGGTGCGTTGGCGGTCTGGTGTAATTTTCTAAGCTTTGTTTGTATGAGGCGGAGGGATATCCTGGAAGTAGAACTATAGCAGGGCTTTGGAAAAGTTGGAAGTAACCGTGAATGGAGTATAGCAGCCTGGCCTACAGCTACTGCCGATGGCACCGGAAGTTCCGACGCCCCTACGTCGTGGGCGGGTCCTTCTGGTAAACTCCCCTTCTGCGGCGTGAGCAGCTGTCTTCTTCGCCGCGTCATTGCAACAACCTCCGGTTGTGCCACGTTGCCAAATGATGCATTTCACGGACGATTCTTTGCTCTCGAGTGAGGAATATTTACGCTATAAAATATTCATGGCAACTTCCAATTTTACTGAAGCACTGTTAGAGTTCTACTTTCAGGCTGTTCCCCCGCCTCATGCAAACAAAACAACTTAACCAAGTTTAGAAAATTACACCAAAGGGACAACACACTGCATTCCTCCACACTCAGTCTAATAACATTTTGCATAAGAACTATTTCTTACTAGGCATTACCAACACACCTATTGTCTCCCTGTTTTATTCGTATTAATTATAAATGCATTTTTAAAATTTGTTTAAGTAATAACAGTAAATGTTTAATTTAATAAAAACAATATACTTTTTATGTCAACAAATTTATAAAACGCTTCAGATATAATACATAACTAGGAAACAGGTAAACACGTTATTATTAATTGGGTATTTTTTGAAAGGTTTAATTCAAAAAGTGTGAATAAACTGCGAATAGAATAAAACTTGTGCTTTCGACTTAGCTCGCTCGTAGGCTGGCACAGGCGCTGTTCTGGAATGTCGACTTCATCACGTTGCCTCGTTGAGGTTATGTTTGCGGAAACACCACGCCACCATCGACCTCGATCCAACAGCTTGTATTGGGCGAGGTGGCACTGTAATAGAACGCTGGACTCGTATTCGGGAAGACACGGGTTCCGTTCCCTAACTTATCTGTTTGCCATGGTTTCCTTGTTACAGGCCTCGGGGTGGTTTATTCCCATTTCTCGCTTTCCTAAGCAACTTGCTCCGTCTCTGAAGACCTGGCTGTCGACGAGACGTTAAGGCTCGTGTGTACCTGAAGCTGCTTTGAGAGTTCAATGCTCAGACACGAGGGAGCGATACTAGTACGTACGCCTAGCGCCCCGTCCCTACGACAAGGACGCTGAATTGATTTGCAGGGACTTCATTACACGCGATGAAAGCCCACAGACGTATCAACAGACGCATAGTTGTACTTGTCCCCCACCTCTGATGGAAACGACGCAGGTAAACTGTAAACAATGAGAGGTTTTTTTTTTTTACAACAATTGACATGATCACAGCATAACTGTATTGCATTAAATTATGGGTTTTTAACTTTTCTGACAAAATCCATATACGCGTAAACAACGATTTCATATAAAATATTTGAGTAGATAGCCCTCTAAAGCTAAAGCCCTATCCACCTACGCAGCTCGTACGTAAACTGCCGTATACGTCCAATTTTATATTCCTCGATTGGCGTCATGTTAACGGCGCCATGCTCATGCCGTACTCGTCGCGGTTCCAGCCTAATTTTCAGGCAATTCTGTAAAAGAGCCCCGTTACTGAGTGCCATATTTATGCCATAGCCGTTTCATGCTATCTGCTTTACTTTCCTAGAAATAGGTTTGCCACCAAAAGTTTGGGAAAAAACCAGGTATGAGCCATATTTTGGCTTGCAGTGTTCTCGAATATGGGCGGTGGTGAGGTGATACTAGGACTGGCTGGGTCAGTGACGCTTCTTCAAAAGTTACCGTCATCAAATGTACTGGATATAGCCCGATTGTCGAGACACCCTCCCCCCTCATCAGGCAGTTTTCTCAGAAGGCAGCTCGAAGTTCCGACGATAACTTGTTATCGTTCTGTGTTTTAAATGGACAGAACTGTGGGCGGGTGCCCATATTATAAAGCAGTTACGAGATATCTACGTGAGTGTACCAAAGGCATTTCAAAGNCAGAACTGTGGGCGGGTGCCCATATTATAAAGCAGTTACGAGATATCTACGTGAGTGTACCAAAGGCATTTCAAAGGTTACGGGGACAGATGAACACTACTTAAGATTATTAGCTGAAATATTGAAGCTAACCGCAGGATAAAGAGAAACGATGTCTTAATCTTCGCCAGCTATGTCAATTATTTCCCGTGAATGAAAATATCAGATTATTCGAAAATTTTTGAAATAACGGTAAATAAAGAAAATGTTTAACCATTCAGGTAGCCCCTTGAGTATGTTTTATTAAAACACATATANTTGAAATAACGGTAAATAAAGAAAATGTTTAACCATTCAGGTAGCCCCTTGAGTATGTTTTATTAAAACACATATATTATTGTTATTATACTCTTTGTGGTAGTTTGTTATCTGTATTTTTAGGATAATGCTATTAGTGAGCTTTAGTGAGGCATTTATGGCTAAATTTAAAGTATCTTTTAAAAAGGAAGTTATAAATATTGCATGTGTATAAACCATTATTATTACTATTTGTGTGCAAGTTTATGCAATTCACTGTTATATTAAATAAAGTATTAATATTTAAAAAAAAATTTCGAGAAAAACTTTTTAAGTGCTTTGTATTTGCTTGCACAAATATCTATGTTTAAATTACATAATATAAGTCCATTAAAATTTATTACGTGAATAAACTGTAGTCTCTGGTTAAGGATTCGCTATTAGTGAATCAAGAAGATGTTTTCCGTCTTGTGGTTCATTATGATTAGACAGACTTCTCCATAGTGTCACCTGAAGGCTCGACGAAAACAATTCCAGTAAGGATATAATAGGAATAATTGGCGTACTTCTACGTAGGCTTTGGAAGACTTGTTGAATGTCGGGTAGGTCAAGTGAGTTTGGAGATTTTCGGGGATTTGAACCCATGAACCCCATAAATAATATAAAGTCCCTCATATCAAATAAATCTATTTTAGCGCCGATTCAGTTCATTAGTGCACTGTTAAAAAAGATTTCCTACATTTGAAGAAAAGTGATGGTAAAAAATGTATCATCTCTTTCCGTTAAATTACGGACCTGTTAATTTTTTCAAAAAGGACTTTCCGTAAATTTCACGTAACTTCCCGAGAATTAACGAATCTCTCCATCAATTTGCTAGTTAGCATTGTCTGTACTTCCAGGTTGAAAAAGAGATAACAAAAACAACTTAAATTTTCGTTATGCGGGTGTTCTACTGTGTATAAAAACGCAGAAATTTAAATAATTTAGAATATTTGTACTGGAGCGAGAACTAAACCCCAATAAAAGTTTGATAATCTGTGTGTTTAACAACTCCCCTACCATCTGAACATGAAGCCAGGAAGTATAACTTATGTATTTCTAAAGAAGTCACAGAAGCACTTTTTCGGTTTCTATTAATGTTTGAGGTTGAAGTGTAGCCAACTGTTACAGACACTTGATGCTACTTTTTTGACGTTTGAAGAATTATGTATAACTGGCGTGTATATTGTAACTTCCGCCGAGAGAATAATTTTCTGGTTCAGTTGTGATGAAAGCTTCGCGTAGACTCGACATTGTTCGTTCCAGAATCCCGAAGATTTAGGAAATACGCAAATTCTCCGCATTTTGTATTTACAAAGCTCAGCTCATTTTTCCGTCGTTATGGACTGCGTTTTTGTATATTTACTCTAAATTTTCGTTAAATGTCCGTAAATATACCGACATTGTCTAAATTGTAGTTTCTGGACTATTAAAACAATACAAATTCCACCTTCTTTAATTTTTCTGTGTATGAGCAGGCGAAGAATATATATATATAATATATATGTCTCGCTAAGAAATACTTTTTCTTACCTAACACTGTACAGGTTGGCGATATTGGCAGTAATCACAGCATAATTTCTACTTCTCATTTAAAATCTCCGCGGATATAATACTTGTATAACCAGCTGTGGGATTTCATATTTGGTAAATCACAATTTCAATTACACAGTTCAGACAGTCTCTTTAAAGATAAACTTTCGTTGTCAAATAAAACCTTCTGCAAATATATAGGAGCAGATATATTAACACACGAAGATGTGTTGGCGCTGTGAAAATATGCAGTCATGTGGTTCAAATAACACGGATGTAAAAATAATTTTGTGGCTTAATTAAATTGAATTATTACTTTCTGCGCAGCACTCAGACATTAATATTCTTGCTTTAATATTTCATTTGCATTTTAAAATTGAATCTCATGCGCAGCGGGATAAAAAGGAAGAAGGGAATTGCTCACATGCTGACGCTGTTCCACGCCAGAGAAACGAGCACTCCGGTGCACGTATTACAACGTGCATTCACCAGTACTGCAGACATCAAAGTCGAGCAGAGCCGTCAGTTTGGTTCCGTCATCAGCCGTGTTTACCGCAGTAGCTGTCCGTACCTACTTCGCGTGCATTCTTGGCAATTTCGAGGAACTTGGATCGTTTCCTTGGACCTCTTTGTGAGCGGTCCTCGTACACCGTCGCAAATACCTTGCGCTGGATTCTCCATATTTATTCCACACTGAAATGGCCTTTCACTAAAATTGCTCTGTTTTTTTTAGCCCATAGTAATATTTTTGGTGGAGGCGGGTGGATGGGGGGCTTTTATTGATAAAGCAGTGCCTTTAAAATTTTTATCTAAGTAGATATGGACACATGCATTTTTTATATATTACTTATTTTTACTGTCTTATAATATCATTTAAATTGCCTATTTTTTATTTTACTGACAAATAACTATAATTTCTCCTTTTTTTAACTATGTCCGTCATTAATTTGGGGGGGGGGGGATAAGCCATTACTCCGTCATTTACTCCTTTGCCCAGTAACCAAAGTGTGGATATTTGTACCAAGCAAAGAGACATTTAAGCATAAATATAACGAAAAATCAGACTGAGAGTTTTGCTGTCTGTCTCTTTAGGAGTATTAGTCTTTTTGCATTATATAAGGTATTGTTTTTGTTAATTTAATAACTCAGATAAGGACACAACCAAAAATGTCTGCTTTGACTTACTTACTTCCATTCCTTATCAATTCCCCGTTTTTATACTTCTCTCGACTTAAGAGTAAAAGTAATATTATAAGGTTACGAATCTACAACTTAAAGCTTGCTATTTAATCTTACCACACGCAGGTAACTAAGATGAACGCCCAAAAAAAAATTATATTGATAAACGAGAATGGACTTCAATAGATGACTGTTTGCCATCTTGCTTTTAGTTATACCTCATGTAGTCTGCAGTACAATCCCTGAGTTCAATTAGAGGAAGCAAACGTGACTGATGTGGCTAAGACGTGACTTACCTACGGCGAAGTTCCGATATCGAACCTCGGGTGAGGCGTGGATATGCGTGTGCCATTTCTAGGCTCGCGTTAAGATCAGTTTATCAGGTAAGTCCACTCCGCGAAAGGACTAATCTAGTATCACAAATCCATGCTTTAATCAGCTAAGTACAATAAAAAAATTAGAGATCGCCAGGAATTCAGTTGATACGCTGCTTTCGGTTGGCAAATGAGAGGACTCCGCTAAGGACCAGAGCGTGGAGTAGTCACATTCACTGCATGTTAGTAGGGATCTATAAATAGTTGTAAGGGAAGTGGATTTTTGGAGCTGTTATTTCCTCGTCCTTGTGTTATTGAATAGGCAGCTAAATTATATACAACTGAATATCAGCAAAGAGTGTTTCAAATAATGTCCTAATCAAAGGCAGCTCTTGATTTCTCACTGTGGTCTCTGAGAAAAGCGGATGTAACCTACTCGGAGCTGAAATTTTCGATTTTTGCCGTGGGCTGGCCTTGAAACATCTCTCCTTCGGTGATCTCGGCACGTAAGCAAGACGCTTCAGCGAGCGAGGGCTTGAAAATCCAGTTTATCCATTACGATGTCGATTAACTCGGTAGGTCATAAATATGAAGTTCCAAGAATCGCAAAGAGCCCTAGGAAGTTATTTCTCAATTAATGAAAAATTAGCACAAACTTAGCTTTTTATTCGTATCTGGAATGGGGGAAGAGGAGACTGTATAAGGCCTGTGCTCAATACTTAAAATTGTGCATGATGCATAGCTTAAGCCTGTATCACAGTGCTAGATTTACACTGATGGAGAATAAAATATTTCTGGAAAATTTAAAATTTTCAAAACTCTATAAGAAGTAGTGTGAACTAGATGCCCCAAACAAAAATTAATATATTTTCCAACGTTCCCCTTGCATCCTCTGCCATTTACAACATCCTGAAAAACTCTAAGAAATAAAAGTATTATAAATGGGTACACTTTTGGGAGTTCAGTAGTTACCACTAACAAGATATCTAAACAGTTTGATCAACAAATTTAAAATTTGCTAGAAACTCGAATCAAAAACTCTTGAGTATTTTTATATCACTGTCCTGATTCAAACTTTTCGCAAACTTTGGAAGAAGTGAGTTGGCGAAAATTGCCAAATTTTTGTTGTTAGTGAATTTCATAGCGTTTGACGACACAATATTCTTGGTTTTTTTAGGATTCAGTGCATCATAGTCAAAGAAAATCCCGGCGTTTAGGCGGAGATTGCATTCGCCATCTTCAGGATGCCAGTACCAATTGCCTAATTCAGATGTTTTTATGAATACGTGGCAGGATCACGAAATTTGTGAACAGCTTCTTCCATAGTATTTCTAGTGATTCAAATTATGTGATTATTAATCAGACGTTCCTGCAAGAGAAGTTTATCACGTAGAAAAAACTTCATTTGTTATTGTCTGACAATATTTTCCTTGGACACGCCCATTAACAGATACTTCCAACTTTTCTGAAGACCTGCTAAGAGTTCTTCTTCCTGTTTATTCATCCGCCTCATGTAAACAAAATTAACTAAATTACACCAGAGCCATCACACCGCATCCGTGCGCACTCAGTGTAGTCACATTTTGCATTAGAACGATTTGTTACAAGGCATTACCAACAAACCTATTTCCTCTCCGTCTTTATTTATATTAGTCATAAATAAAATATACTTTATAAATAAAATATAAGTGAAAGTTCAATCTAACCAAAAATAAGATTCTTTTATGTTAACACAAGCGCAAAATGTTTGTAGTACATGACATATTTAGGAAGGAACTAAACACGCGATACACTGGGTGTTATTTCAAAGATTTTATTCAAAGAGTGTAAAAAAAATCGCAAGTTTACTATATTTAGTGTTTTATTTAGTTAGTTCTCCTTTTCTTTTAGAGAAATGGTGAAATTATCTTATAAGGTTATGTTAAATGTGGCAAAGTAAGAATATGTTGTTTTTAAATATTCAGGCTGTGTGATGCTGCGCCAGCCGCTGTTGTTTCAAAGCCGTGCTTGTTCGAGGGAGCACAGGGGAACACGTAAGTTCAAGTAAGCAAGCAAACAAAACTACGTGTTTCTGCGAGGATCATCCCACGCGCGCACGACAGTGATCGTAAATAACGGCCGTAAAAATCGATAGGAATAAAAACAGGCATGATCGAACACTGCGACGACAAAGTCGATGAGTTATGATGTCGAGCGTTAGATCCGCACTGTGCCTCCCATCTACCTGGGGAGAAAGGGTGCCACTACGCCGAGAATAACACAGCCGTGGCACCTGGCCTGGGCATAACATATCATGCATTGCATTTTCACTACAGAGAGAAAATAAAACAAGCTCTGTTATTTCTGTTCCCTACACCAGTTATATTCGAGACGTAACTCGCCATTGCCCTACTACTTAAACATTATTATACTTTTATTTGTGAACTTAACTGTCACTCCGCTAGAACACATCAGTCACACAGAACGGTGTGACGAAATGCTGGTGGATTTATACTAAGGATTTTATNTGTCACTCCGCTAGAACACATCAGTCACACAGAACGGTGTGACGAAATGCTGGTGGATTTATACTAAGGATTTTATTACATATCAGTTTGGAGAATGAATTATTGTCTGGTGATTTCTTTAGCTATAATTATAATTTATCATTTGAATTGNTACATATCAGTTTGGAGAATGAATTATTGTCTGGTGATTTCTTTAGCTATAATTATAATTTATCATTTGAATTGTGAAGCGAGAATTCTGTAGTCTTGGCTCGATGTCCGCGACCAGTGCATTCCAAATAAAAATAAATACTTTTTTTAAAAATTGAAACCCATCTTTGCTGCTTGATAAAGCCAAAACCATATGCTTGTCACCATACTTACCTACGTCATATTTCATATATTTTTCTGAGTAACTTGATATACTGTCGCCATTAGTTGGTCCAAAAAAATTCCTTAAATTCTCCCTCGCCAAAATTAGTGTCGCNGTTGGTCCAAAAAAATTCCTTAAATTCTCCCGTGCCAAAATTAGTGTCACGTACTACAAAATGCGTGAACGTAAGGCAGTGGTGGACTCTGCCTGTTGGGAATGTTGTATGAGTCAGGTACAGACTCGACAAAGCGTTACGTGTGAATATTGCTGGCGCATGATGAGGTGTCGTTCATCTGTGCTGTGCACTAAATTCACACATAAAAATCGTCGAGGAGCGTCTGTCTAGCTATGGAACTTCAAGCGGCGAATCTGTAATTTTAATGGTCGAAACTCTGTAGCAGAGTTCAGTGGAAATGTATGTGTTGTTTTGCATNAGAGTTCAGTGGAAGTGTATGTGTTGTTTTGCATACAGGCGCTACACGGTTAGTATTTTTTGAGTTACAATATTCTAAAAATGTAGTTTTAATAGTCTTTTATTCTTGGGGTCGTGAAAGTACAATTGCTTAGATGGTTTAAGTCAGTTTCCGTTCCGTACATAAACACACTGGGAGCATGTTTTGTAGTATTGTAAAAAAAATCTCGGATATANATTACATATCAGTTTGGAGAATGAATTATTGTCTGGTGATTTCTTTAGCTATAATTATAATTTATCATTTGAATTATGAAGTGAGAATTCTGTAGTCTTGGCTCGATGTACACGACCAGTGCATTCCAAATAAAAATAAATACTTTTTTTAAAAATTGAAACCCATCTTTGCTGCTTGATAAAGCAAAAACCATGTGCTTGTCACCATACTTACCTACGCCATATTTCATATATTTTTCTGAGTAACTTGATATACTGTCGCCATTAGTTGGTCCAAAAAAATTCCTTAAATTCTCCCGTGCCAAAATTAGTGTCACGTACTACAAAATGCGTGAACGTAAGGTAGTGGTGGACTCTGCCTGTTGGGAATGTTGTATTAGTCAGGTACAGACTCGACAAAGCGTTACGTGTGAATATTGCTGGCGCATGATGAGGTGTCGTTCATCTGTGCTGTGCACTAAATTCACACATAAAAATCGTCGAGGAGCGTCTGTCTAGCTATGGAACTTCAAGCGGCGAATCTGTAATTTTAATGGTCGAAACTCTGTAGCAGAGTTCAGTGGAAATGTATGTGTTGTTTTGCATACAGGCGCTACACGGTTAGTATTTTTTGAGTTACAATATTCTAAAAATGTAGTTTTAATAGTCTTTTATTCTTGAGGTCGTGAAAGTACAATTGCTTAGATGGCTTAAGTCAGTTTCCGTTCCGTACATAAACACACTGGGAGCATGTTTTGTAGTATTGTAAAAAAAATCTCGGATATANTTAAGTCAGTTTCCGTTCCGTACATAAACACACTGGGAGCATGTTTTGTAGTATTGTAAAAAAAATCTCGGATATAGTAGGCTTTTCAAGCACCAGACCTGCACGTTAGGGCTCGGTTTTACACCTTTTGCAGAAATTCTTCGTTTTCGAGTCATAATTTCCGATTCTTAGTTACTCACCACAGTGTACGATTATGGGAAATTTAAATTTTACCAGTTGATTAATATTTTTGTGCGTAATTTTAATTGTGCGTTACGTCCTTGTTGTAAAATGTCAGGAACATATTAATATTAGGTGAATAAATTCCTTCCTTCCTGCAAGCAGGAAATAACACACAGTGAAAATTAGATACAAAAGTATTAAACAGTTAGTAAATGGTTAATTTTCTATAATCAAACGTTTCCAATAATACCCCTGGAACGGAAATGATAACATGAAAACAAAGAACTTCTGCGTAATAGGTGAAGCCGTGCCTTAAACCTCTCAAACATAACAAACAAATAGCTAAAGTATCACCTCTCCTACTTGCATATATTTTAACCGGCTCACTGAGTAGCATGCGCCCAGTTAATTTGGTAACGATAAAGGGAAAGTAGTTCCATGTCGTAACTTCGAATTAAAAGTGTCAGGTAAGCATTTGTGAAACTTAGATTTTTTTTTTTTTTAGTGCATCTAAGTGTAAGAATTAGAACATCTGTATAATATATACCTTTATAATTATTTCACGGTTTCACTTGACCGATGAATCGATAAAGTCCTCATGTCCATGGTAACGTTAATTTTACGTATGGCGGAAGAATACGTTATGTTCATACAAGANGAATCGATAAAGTCCTCATGTCCATGGTAACGTTAATTTTACGTATGGCGGAAGAATACGTTATGTTCATACAAGAAGATCTTAAGCAGGGCTTTCAAAACTACTCAGTTTACCGTGTACGAAACAAATTCATTAGTTGTTGGCGAGTAATGTTTGACTTCGCCACCAGCTGTGTGCTACCCTCCATGCGGGGATGTGTGTCACAGTGCTGGGACGAAGTAGCAGCCCTACCTATCCACCACACTCCCTCGTTAGGGAGTCTTGAAGAGGGCGTCTGTGCAAAGTAGAGGGGGGGAGCGGTAGGGGGAGACGAATGCAGATAAAGACCCCGCACACACAATGGCCGCGCCGCGCCAGCTCGGTAAATACAACACCGAGGCGGGCCATCCGAAATCAATGTTGCCTCCGCCTCGGGCCTCCGCCAGTCTTCACGGGTGCTGGATGAAGGTCCTGGCAAGCCGAAGATGGAGGGATGTCCTGACTCAAGAGTAACTTCCCAGTGGAGTCTCTGACACGCGGCATTCGTCTGCACTTCGCTCTGGAGCACAGTGTGCCCACGATCGTGCTTTCTTAGACCGTAAACCTGGTCACAGTAGACGCCGAACCATTTAACAATATAATAATGTATAGGCGGTTCACGGTAAAGTAAGCCCTTCTGAAATCAACATTTGAAAAATTTCACTGCCCCCCACTGTGTATATTTTAACGCGCACACACTGACTGGCATGCGCCCATTTAAGTTGGTAACGACGTCGGGAAAGTAGTTCCACGTTTTAACGTTGAATTAAAAGAATTGAGTTAAAAATGTATGAATACTGAAGTGGCATATTTTGCTTTCTGTGTTTTTTTTTTTATTTATTAGTGGAAGTATTAGCAAAGTTGTAAAATATTTACTATTCTAATAATTTTACGGTTTCATTTCACCGATGCATGAATAAAGTGATCAGGCCCGTGGCAGTGTTAATTTTAAATATGGTAGAATAACACACAATGTGCGTACAAAAATATCTAAAGCAGGGCTTTCCAAAGTGCTCAGTTTACCGTGAACGGCCTTTAACAATAATCATTTTAAACAAACACGCGCGTCAGAGGTTACGTGTGTCCTAAAATGAATTATAATGGACCGATTTCGGCTAAACAAAAACGTTATTTATGTACTATATATCCTCTCTGCGTGGCTACACACTTGCATATTGCCGGCTGTGCTGACAAGTATACGAAAACACCGAAGTTCGTCACTATGTTCTAACTTAACTTCTTTACGAGAATGCATTACAAGAGACTAAATAGAATTAATTACAATATTATTAAAAACAATTACTTCTTTAACTGCGAAGTACATTGTAAAAAAATTCTAGTGAAGTTTCTTAACTCATATGAAAGTTTTTTGACCAATTCATAGTACGTAGATAATACCACACGTCAGGCTACAAATTCAGGAATGTTTTGCGTCGCTACTAAAAAGCGTTGGGAACTTCCTCACATATTTCAATATTTCCTTAAAAAAAAAAAAAAAAAAAATTTTAGGATTTATAAATGATGACGGTAAAGAGAAATACACACACAATAATTTCAGACAACTACAAGCTTTAACAGCCAGGCCTTGCAAAGAAAAGTGAAACAAAATATAAATATAATTTTTCTTGAGCCTGAGTTATCATCATGAAAAACTTTGCTTCTGTATTTTGCATGCTCATACTTTTGAGACACTCCCCCCCCCCTCCCACTATTTTCATGTCCCCGCAAATTACACGAACTTTGCGACATTCCAGCAGCTATGGTGAGTCAACGACTGGTAGGAATATAGGAAATATCCGAATTGTCCGTATAAACATCTTGAGTAGGCACATCTGATGCTTGCCCTGGCATGTACTTGCCCGCTCAATTTGGACGGGTCATCGCCTCTTCACGCTAAGCTGTTCATACATTCCAGCGCAAGTAGCATGAACTGCGATAAAAAGAATATGCGTTGTTGGAGACACGAGCACGTTATGATCCGTATCTAAAAAATGCGTGTTTACGAGCAAATAAAAATTACTTATCGAAGGCACCTTGAATTCTGCCGCGTTTATAAATAAGTGTTGATTTGCAAACCCTTTGACATGTCTTATAATTACTAGCAGTTTTAATAAACTTGCAGTTATCTATCAACCCAAGCGATTAACGGCAAACAAATGTGACCCAGCTGGTAAGTAACTTCGTGTACCTGCGAAGGGTGCAGTTTATGTGTACTACACTGGGAATTCGGACGACGCTAGTATGTACACAGTGAAGTCACAGGTGAGACCAAGTATGGCTAAGTGTATACTTGGAGAGGATTCGGGCGTGGCCCTGGGGGTGACGTGGTACGGGAAGAGGAGTTGTCACGTGGTTGACACGTGTAACACCTTACTGAAGGTCTGGTATTGTCTTCCCAATTGAGAAATGTATCGATACTGAATTGGGTCATCTACGGGTGTTGCGTAAGAGGGGAGTAATCTTTAAAGGATTGGCTCAGATGTACACGCAGCTCCTTTACTCCGCCGAAGAAAGTTTTTGAGGGTGTAGTGAATGGCGGCGTCTAGCGAGTGTTCCTAGTGATTCGGCAAACAGTGTGCAGCTATCGGCAGCACGAAGAGAGCGACTCGTATGTCTGAAGAAACTGCAGGGAGAGGTCGGGTGCCTCTTGGACGAACGCTGTGGTGTCTGTGGTCCTCCTACACTCACTATAAATTAGTGAGAAAAAATATTTTTTAATCTGTCAAGTGCATCTGGCCGACCAAACAGTTACGTTCTAATACTTTATCTGAAAATTCTGTGGAAATATACCCGTTTTACTTATCTTACTAAATGCATGACATTTTCCCACTGACGTTAACGAACTGTACTACTGGTCCCTCAGTGATATACCTATTTTTCGATGCTTTATTGATAATCTTACATAATACGTTTGTAAATCAATATTGTCATGAATATATAACAAATATAAACATCACTCTTTGTCTTTTTTCTTTTTTTAGTGTCCTTTCGTACATTTTATGGCAACGTTTGGTTTTCCTGAACTCAATAATTTTTTTTTCATTATTGTTTGTACCTGTAAAAAACAATGTCACCTTTGATAAATTTTATAATTTCTTTTGTTGTTTTGACAGTGCCATTGGCACAACCTCTATATGTATGTTTGATTTGCTTAATATGTTATACAATGTTTATATAATTTCGTGGGTCATATTTTCATGTTTCATATTTTAATTTTGTTTGGGGAATATATTATTTTACGTTAAAGTAAACATTAAGTGTGACTAGCAACAAAATAAAATTGTAGTTTATGTATATCGTTTGTCATATCGATACTATCGATAAATACTAGTCGTGTGTTCCATCACGTTAGTTAAGAACGCGGCCTCCTCTTTCCTTCTTCTACCTTCATCATTGCGTGAAGTACGATGACCTGTATTACTCCTCTTTAATCGTTTGACATCATGTGTTAATTCATTTTTTTCGCCACTGTATGTAAGTTTATTTTACTTTACATTTTATTTCACAGTTACAATGTGTACCTTTCTGTCAAAACTTTAACTATTTGTTTTTCCAACTTACGTCATTTTAGTTAGCGGTGTGCGTCTGTGCCCGCTCTGTGCGATGTTGCCATTGAGAATGTAACTAACTCCTTGGCTTGCTGGACGTCAGTGATGACGCTTCCTGGCCCATCACTTTAGTGAGGCTAAAAATATTCTTCCATAGAATATACAAGATAATAAAATTTTGTTTTTAAGATGCATGATGGAACACACTCAACATTAAATTCTTCTTTTGTGGTTGGGATCATCNATAATAAAATTTTGTTTTTAAGATGCATGATGGAACACACTCAACATTAAATTCTTCTTTTGTGGTTGGGATCATCGTTTCATAAATCAGATTGTTCAAGGAATGTAAGTAAAACTGAATCAATGGAATTTTATCAACTAAAAAAAAATATCAAGCCATTTTTTGACTGAAACAAAATTACGTAACCTGGTCTGGCATTGTTTTGTGTCTAGGGTGCACCCTTTCTTTTGTATTGACAAATTTTTTTTTTATTCTTGTGTTACTGCCAGTATGCATTGTGCACATCTATAATGTNTAAAACTGAATCAATGGAATTTTATCAATAAAAAAAAATATCATGACATTTTTTGACTAAAACAAAATTACGTAACCTGGTCTGGCATTGTTTTGTGTCTAGGGTGCACCCTTTCTTTTGTATCGACAAATTTTTTATTTAATTCTTGTGTTACTGCCAGTATGCATTGTGCACATCTATAATGTTTTTTTTTTAAGAGAATGTAATACTCATAAGAACCACTTAGATAAGATACTCACGAATCACCTCTTAAAGGAAATTAATTTAGTTATAAAAAAAAGAAAGATATTAAAATGTGCCATGATTAGAAGTACATATGAGTTTGCTTTTCTTTAAAACCAATTTTGAAGTTCACTTTTTTATTGAGCCCAATATTTGTTATTAATTATTGTGGTGCATGAATAAAGGGTTTGTGGGAAGGCTCCTCGGCTTTCTGTTCCTATTGCGTTCTCTTTCACATCGTGGTTAAGGCGGCCGCCAGGGTAGGCCGCCGAACGGTGTGCAGAGCTCCAGCAGAAAACCTTTTATTGAATAACCGTCCAACGTATCTGAGTGAGATCTGCTTACGAATAACATTTAAGAAACTTTACGCGTCTGTATACGTTTTTAAGTTCCTCCATTTCTCTCTAAAGCATGTTTTTTGTGATATTGAAAATGGCTCAAACGGGGGTGTTTTCTCGGTCAATTTTAGGTAAGAATATTCCAGTACAAAACATTAAAAAAGGAATATAGATGTGCGTCAAACCTTAATTTTTATTATTAGGTCACAAAATGGTACGGTCTCCGCTGAAAATCTCGTAGAGGCGCATTATCGACGGCAAGACTGCACGCCAGTTCAGTGCTTTGCGCGTAGAGGCGATGAGAGAGTTGATGCGTATGTCTCGGTCGCCTCTAGTGCTCCCACGCTCTTAACCCTCAGACGTACAAAATTCCTTCAACCAGGCAGCCATATTAACCGAAACATGATCCACGTATCATCTGGCCCTTGAGCGGTCGTTCGGGGACACCACAAGGAACGTTCTTTGAGGTTGTGTCTAGGTGCGTGGTTATTTGGACAGGAGTACTTGAAATAGTACCAGGGTGGAAATTTGAAAGTGAAGTGAAGCGTGGTCCATGAACGTGAGGCTCATTGCGTTACAGCGACCAACCATAGAGTTTTATGTAAACCAGCACCAGTTTGCAGTAAGCTAATGCAGGTCATGACTAACCTCAAGCAGAAAAAAAATTCCAATTGTCTGGTTCGACAAACTATGTAAAAATGGCATTGATAATGCGTACAGTATTCTTTGTTCGTCATCAATGGCGTATTCTGTTTGACGCTACACGATTATTTCACATTACGTGGAGCTCAAAGTAAAATAATTCAGACAGAACAATCTCTGGATTTAACAACAGACCTTCATAAACGCTGAGTACCTAATTCTGGTCTTCGTGAATTCAAAATAAATACACAAAAAACATGAATTATGAGCGTTTTAGTGAGTCCCTACTCGGACAAGTTATTACCAAGTAACCAAAATCATGCCAAGTAAACTCAAATTCCAGGCAACACCTGGGTTTACGTAATAAAATTTTAAGTAACATATTCCTAGTGTGTATTACATTCCAAGTGTCTTCCAACAGTTTTCGTTAAATTGATAATTTGAGTTAAGAGATTTGGGTGGCTCTTAGCCACGAGGTCTTGAGAGCCGATGTAGGTGAAATGAGATGACAATGGAGCAGCGGTGGAATGCCAAGGCTGGGGAAAAGGGATATCCTAGAGAAAACCCGCCGACCAGCGGCATTGTATGGCACGATTCACATTGGGGAAAACCGGGAGTGATCCGGCAGGGGATTGAACCCGGTTCGCCTTGGTGGGAGGCGAGCAGGCTAACCGCTCAGCCACTGCGGCTCCTTAAATTGATAAGCATGAGTTAAAATGTAGATACAGCTACAAAACCAAATGCTGGCTTTTTTTTTTAATGTTCTCGTTCATTTATATTGTTGATGTCTTGGTTCTTTTAACTTCCACGCTCAGTACTGGTAGACATGTCCATACACGGGACTCTACACTGGCGACACGTCGCACTGCAAGTTCAGGTCGTGGGCTTCTACATCCAGAATCGATTTCCTTTCCTATGCAAGGTGCGACTTATGAAAACGTTTCCAACTCGAGGTTTCAACCAGCAAAGTTATTGTGCATGGGCTTGGCGAGGCTGTCTGGTCAGTCAACCGCTGGCCAGACGGGTACCACAGACTTGACACGTATACACAAGCGACGGGTGCGGCTGTCTTTAATGCAAGAGTACCACATTCCTGATTGTTTGGTTCCTTCTCTTGAATGTAGAGTATATCTGAGTGGATGTACTATGTTCTATCCATTTTCATGTAATTTCGACTACTGTCCAGTACGTTTGCTAGATGTTGATAATCAGATGACCGAGCACAATATTTCTAAGGACAGCCGTAAATGATACCTGATTTCTTCTCCTTTTATTTATGTATCCGTGGACGAAACAGAAGGCATAATGCTATCGATAGCCTAAGAGAATAAAGAAAACACCAGTTCATAAACCGCAAGTCACTTGAAGGCCTAACAGGAAGTTGTAAATAATCAGCCAAACAAAATACCACTGGTGCCGCGGTTGGCGTAGTAGATAGAGCTCTCGCCTCCCACNAAGTTGTAAATAATCAGCCAAACAAAATACCACTGGTGCCGCGGTTGGCGTAGTAGATAGAGCTCTCGCCTCCCACCAGGGTGAACAGGGTTCGATTCCCAATTTTCACACGTGAGAATCGTGCGGGACGATGTCGCTGTTCGGCGGCTTTTCTCGGGGATCGTCTGTTTCCCCCGCCCTTGCATTCCGGCGCTGCTCCATACTCACCTCACTTCAACTTTATCGGCTCTCAAGACCCCGTTGTTAAGAGCGGCCCAAAACTCTCTCTCTCTCCACACACACACACACACACAGACACACACACTAAAATTAGCAGGCAGGCAGTTAGTAGCTGGCAGAAGTGCGGTTTGTAACCATGTGCTGTAGAGCCAAAATTCACCACAAACATCTTTTCTCCTATTGAATTTTCCCAGTACAGCGATAACTATTTACGCTATTAATTATTGCATGAAGAGAAAATTATGTACATGCGTTCTCTAACAGTTGTCCAACTCGTGTTTGGGTTGCACACTTTAACAGTAATTAAAAAAACGCAGCAATGAAGAGNCGTTCTCTAACAGTTGTCCAACTCGTGTTTGGGTTGCACACTTTAACAGTAATTAAAAAAACGCAGCAATGAAGATGTGAAAAAAAAAACCCAGACAGAAAGAATGGAATGGGAATTGGCGTTATGAAAATGTACATAAAATTTTCTGGGTTTATCGCCTTCATTCATAACGGCAAAGTGTGTAATATCAGTCGAAACTCGTATCTAAATAGTAGGAAATGTGTTGATGGTTATAATTTAAAGAAATGTTTTATCGTCCTTCAGGTTCATGCATAAATAGGGACTATGTATGCAAACGGCGTATCAGGCCAACTAATTATCGCCAACTGGTATCAAACTAACAACAGCGAAGAAGCAACTAGATTCGCAAGGCCACCGGGTGCTAGCAGCTGGTGGGGAGGGTGGAGGTGCAAGGAGGGGTAGAGGTGTAAGTGGCAGAAAGTAACGAGGTA
>NQII01004640.1:5388-45165 GCA_002778355.1 Clitarchus hookeri
GTCCACATAGCCATAACAGACAGTACAGAATTGTCCACAGCGTTCGCTGAACACTGGAGCACTGCAACAGTTGTGGACCTGTCTGCGTCAAAGATTCGACACCGTTTGCTGTGGGCTGGAGACACGCATGCCATTGCATCTGCTTCTATTATCCAGAAGCCACAAATGCCTCAGACTGCAATGGGCGTGTGAATGCCGTAGCTGGCATGCTGAGTGACAAAATGTAGTGTTTTCAGACGGGTCCCGCTTCAACCTGTCCTACAGTGATAGCCGCATACGTGTAGGACGCTACCGTGTTGACCGCAATCTGGCAGCCTGCATTGTGGAGCGGCATAGTGGGAAACAAACCAAGTGTATGGTTTTGGGGTGCCATTTGATACAACATGCAATCTCCACTCCTACGTATTGAGGGCAATCTGAACAGCAACCAGATACTGCACCTTCTTCAGGCAACTACGCATGCCATATTTCAGCAGAACAATGCCCAGCCACGTGGCGACGTATGTGCAAGCCTTCTTCAATAAATGACAGGTACCACTGCTTCCCTGGCCTGCACGTTCGCCTGACATGTCACCCATCGAACATGTCTAGGATATGGTTGGTCGGTGACTTGTTCGTCACGGTCCTCCAGCATAAAAATTGCGTAGAGGGAGATTCCCTAGGAACATATCCAGGTTCTATTTGATTCAAGTCACAACAATTAGGGGCTCTGATTGCAGCACGTGGGGGTTTCACACCATACTGAATTCTCAAGGACAGGGATCATGTACAGTTGTGTAATCCCAATCGTGTATTGTTATAAACCTAATCTGTGGTGTAAAGTTCATTTCAATCACATGTATCCTCCTTAGTGTTGAATTTTTCTCCAACGTTAAAGTATATGTAAGTAATTATTTCTGTATTTGTGTATTTCATTAAATGTAGTTTGTCGTAGGTGTCTTTTTAAAACAGTCACCTCAGTGAAATTAAATAGTGACACATGTCTGCAGCTTTGTAAAAAGGTTTGTTAAGAACTTTGATCCACCATTTTACTTGACTATCATGAAGTGTGAGCGACAAAGAATTTATGTTGTGAAGTTTAAATTTGTTGGTTTCAAGAAACAGCTTGAAGTGTTTTGTTAACTGAATAAGTCCGCAAATAAATTTTTTCATATCAGTGACTGAAAAAAGTGATTTTAGTGAAGTAATCATCCAAGGCTTGCCACGTGTTTAGGAATTACGACGTGAACAGTAAGTTAGTGTTTTTTGTAAATTATGTTTTTCAAAGTTGTTAGAATTTTTTTTTATGTATCTGCCTTAAAAAAAAAGCCTTTTTACCCTAATTTATTTTATTGAAAATATAAATATTTTTACGTGTGAAGTTAAATTAACTGAAAATGTTTACATTTGACATTTCACACATTGGTATTAACTGTGACGTATTTATCTCATTTTGTTCTTGCAGGAGGTTTTGAAAATGTATGTGGCCTAAATAAATGCCCTTTTAGTGTATTTTATTATAGAAAAAATTCAACAAACAACTTTACGTGAGAGTTTAACTTCACTACAAATGTTGAGTATTTCTTGCTTCGGAACGGACAGTGACACATTTATCACATTTAGTTCTTTTAATGAAGTAACAACTTTCGAGTTATAGTAATTTGAATGTTATTCATATTAACCAAATTGTCCACTGCATCATCAAAACCAATTTCAAATTGTCACTCTATCATAAGAATATCACTAAAAAAAAATCACGTCTCGCCAAAGACGATAAACTAGGAGTTCCCCACCAACAAAATGAACAGATCCATAACTAGTATATTACGGGGTCATAACAAAAATAAAACATGTAGGAATGGCAACAAGCTATATTAGCCTAAGTACTGGACTGAAGTTGTCAGTCTTTCATTGGTTTCATAGAATTGGTTTACAAAGATTATTTTCTTCACTGACAGAATTATGGTGAAGGGATACATTGTGGCTGCACTTCTTTTCAAGAACTGTCAAAATTTACTGAAGTTATTTGAAACAGAGAAAAATTGACAAGTACTGGTTTCTATGGTTGAAAACAGACATGTTCGAACTACAGTTTTGTTGCCTGGTACTGGTTTTACAACATAAATTGAATTGAATTTGACTATGAAACAAGATTTCTGAAGCAACTGTCACTAGTGCAAAAATTTCCAGACAGATACACAGATTTTTTTATAGCATCCAGTTAATATAGAAAAAATGTATTTGTACTTTTATTAAATTCACAACAAAAAACAGTTTGTCCAATTAATATGAGAATTGATTCCATATGTTGGCAAGTTCTAAAAAAGGAAAGATGGTTTATTGTTGTTATTTAATAGGTACTGCAATAATTATCACTATTATTTTCATGAAATTCTCTTAGCCTGTACTGTAATTGGTACATTAAAAATATTTATAATTTAAATTAGATAAAAATGTTTTAAAATAAAATTATCAGAAATAAATTTACAAACAGACCTTAAGTACAAATAAACTATTTTTCTGAAACACGTGCTTATATAAATGGATAAAAACAAATTTGAAACACTGACTGTTGTCTGGTATATTCATGATATGATTAAATGTTTAATAAAACAGTGAAAATATATAATACTTTTTCCGTGAGTTTCAAAATCCAGTGCTGTCACAAGCTTTTGTTTTCTGTAGTTATTATAAGCTCTTCACAATGGCAGTATATAGCAATATTTCAAATACTTAGTATTTGTTTTGTAAGATTGACTATGTGAACAATTTTATGCCCGGCATTGTTAATTCCCTTTATTTTAAATCTCCACGACTACAGAACATGTACGGATGTTAACATAATTTAGTAAAAAGATGTTAACATAATTTAGTAAAAAGTGTAAAAAACATTTCAAAGTGTCATTAAAATTGTGGCAGTTTAAACAAAATGTGGTACTGGAATGGCAATACTGTCAATAAACATAAAACATATCCAAAAGCCAAACACTACAAAAACCAACTATTAACAAGGATGCCACAGTCACGAGACTCAAGAAGGGCGCAGTTAGGGGTGAAAGGCGGAATGTGTAAAGCCATTATTTGCCGCATCTGTTGCTATGCATGTGGGATTGATTAGTGTGGAGGAATGTTGATGTGAAAGGATGGGGAGAGAGACGTGGTTAGATGAAGCATCCGTTTGTGATGACACGTCACCATGTGGGGGGAGGGGCAAGGGCTGGCAGTGCATACTTCACATAGGCTGTAGTTTTTGACATACTCCCACCCTGTTAATTTGTTTTTCATATTGCTGCATACCAATTAATGGCAAGAACATTACAACCCCTATACTTTATTGCTGCGAACTAGTAAATGTATTTTTCAATGATTTTCCTTGCGATTTCTGCCATTTTTGTTGGGATTTTCTATTTCTTCTTAATTTTTTATGGTTCCTGACAATTGCTTCGTAAAATTGCAGTTCATAAAATCAGAGCTCTACTGTAGGAAACCGTGCACAGCAGTGATAAGCTGCTGGCACCAGCAAGTGGGAAGAGCACAGATCTGAGTGACCAAGAAGTTATGTGTTGGGTGTACATTTTTGTGATAAAGGAGTTATTTATACTGTCACAGTCATTTTTCTGTATACAACGTAGCTTGGCTTGACTTTGGCGCGGGGTGCGGAAGTAGTAGTCTCTGGACGTGTGGAAGTGAGAGGGCGTGCGAGTGAGAAAAAGGGAGTACTCGTGTCATCGGTCAGGTAGTTTTGGAGTGTTTTGGCGTGAGGGAAAGCGTGGGTTGGCAACAGTGGAGCAGGGAGTTGGATGATGGCGGCGATGAGCGGTGGACATGCGTATGCGGTTAGAACAGCATTTTTGGGTTTCGGCCATAAGGAGGCCGGAAGTCATTCTGCAAGATGTGACCAGGTAAGCGGTTTCATTCTTCTTTTTTGTTATTTAGGTTTCAGTGTGTAGAGAAGTGAAGAGTTTTTGAATGACAGTGTAGAATAGATGGCGGGCCGTGAGGGTTGGTAGCCTGCTCGTGATGTAGGTATCCTATGATGGGAGATATTTTTTTTTTGTTTAAACGTAGTCTAAGTTTTCAGGTTGCAGGAACCTCTGTGTTTTAAGTCATTGTTTCGGAAAGTCAAAAACGGGATTGTCCAAGCCTAATTAAAGTAAATGTTTTAGTTTTGTTTTAAATTTTTGAATTGTGAAGTAACTTGGCTTTACTTTCTGCCGCTACCGTTAGTTTCTCTCACTCTAAACGGGAGGTCTTTCAGTTTTGGTTTTCTCGTAACTGAACAAAATTTAGTTTTTTTTCCTTAGAATTCTGGTTGTGAGTTTGTTTACTTGTATTTGGGCGTTGATGTATATGCTGAAAAATGTTAATAGTGCAGTCGCTTTATAAAAATAATAAAAAAAAAAAGTATTATTAATTTACAGGTGTTGTAAGAGCCAGTTAATTCATCTGGTCCCTGCTTCCCCTTGTTAACTATAATTATAAGCCTACACATAATAGTACTTCACACCCTCTCACCATATCTTCAGATCCAAGGTACCTGTCCCCTGGATTTATTGTTCATTTATGTGGGCCGAACTCAGTGGCATTTTCAGAGTTTTAGGTTAAGGTCTGTCTGCCCAGATTGTTGATATTTAGTGTTTTAAGTTTACCCCCCCCCCCACCTCCAAATCACATTCATTGCAGGGTTTAAGTCCCCTAGCTTATGGTGGAGGCATGTAAGGTGGACAGTAGGTTGGGTCGAGAGGTGTGCTGCCCGAGCCTTCTGACAATACCTTTGTGGGATATTATTTTATTTGGGAAATGTATGTCTGTTAATATAATACATATTGTTTGAAAAAGATTTTTTTTTTCTACACCAGAGATGACAAAACATAATCTTAATGCATAATTAAATAATAATTTTACCATAATTTTTGGATTACAGTGGTGAAACTCATTGTCCTAATTTTATAAATTCAGCAATTTTACAAAGTCATTCCCTGGAACCAGCAACCTACTCTTTATGTTTGTGCTGTCATAGTTATACATATACATTTTTTGTCACAAAAACTTAATATTCGCAAAACATTTTTGCTTTATGCTATTAATGCAGAAGTAATCTCACAACTGCATCCTGTATACTATATGATTACCAATATTCCTCATATTTATGGCGTGTGTTGCAGCACAACCTGTAAGCAGCTACAGAAACTCACACCAGATACCTTCAAATAGTGGGCTCCAAATGTTTTCTTATTTCCCTCTGTGTATTCACATGCAAAACACTACAAATATTATTGTGAACTACACATTTCTATCAAATGTACACTAACTTTCTTATAACATATATATAAGTATTCTTATTTACAACAGTGATCAACCACGGCCAGTCTCATATTTATGTGAATGCCAAAAATTTCATGGGAAAATACATACAACACTTACGTTCCGTTCAACGTCAGCACTCTCTGCGTAACACACTTGTCTTTAATCAAGTTGCACAGTTGATACACATGTTGAAAACATGTTTTGTACTGGAAACACTCCACTGCTTTGTCACAACTTTAGTCATTCCTATGATCACAGTAAAGCTCTCAAGGCTACTTGAAATCTATAGCATTTGCGAGTAAAAACTGTGCCCACTGGCTAGTCGCTGCTAATGTCCACACACTCCACATCACTGGTGGTACCGCACAGGTCAGAGAGAGCATGCTCTGGCCGTCCAATCAGCCCCATTCCCACCAACATTGCACTCTGACTGTTGTCTGTTTCTTCATCCTGGGAACAAGGGGCAGCACACCATCAAAACAATCCCCAGTGAGTAGTTAGAAATATAAATACTGTGTTCAAGTACCAAAGTAACTTATTTCTGAAACGTGCAAAACTCAATGGTACCTGTTTACATGTGCAGTTCATATATTTGAAAAACAGACTGCATTAAAATATTCATTCATCACATCTATGTACTTATAAACTTCTACTCACTGTAAACTTTTTTTCTGGCAATTATAATAAATACATTAAAATCTCTTTAAGTAAATCAAAATTAATAATTCAATGACAGTTGTTAGTGTGAATGGATGCCTAGGAAGGGAAAAAATATGTTCTGTAAAATCTATTGACTGAAATCGCTTTTGACCATGCTTGCTAGTAAATATGTTGGTTCTCAAACCACAAACAAATACATTGAGCACAACATGAAACTTATATAACTTAACATAACTCGATGACTGCACCATTTATACTGAAGAAAAATGCACACAGAATCCGTACAACCTTATTTACCAATTTAACACCCTCCCCCATGATAGAATCTCACCCCAAATATTTGACATCCTCCCAGGAAATTTTCTTTTATATTCAGTTTTAAAAAGTTTTGTTGCATAAGCTTAAGTTATAATAACAAAATATGGCATGAATAATCCTACATTAACTTTAAATACACACACCCATTAAAAAAAATATTAGCACCTTGGAAACAGGCTACAATATTTGTGACTTAGGCAGCAATATGCACTGTAGTCTGCCAATTATTGTTTAAAGAGTTACCGGTACTTGACTATGAAAGATATGAACAAGTTTAAACAAAATCTTAAATAAATCAAATGTGCACTCCTCACCTACCGGACTGGCCACATGCTAGCAAACCAGGCTGAAAGCCACTCTACCACTACGCCACCATCCCTGCCATAGGCATGCGTTCATTGGTAGGAGGAGAAAGCAGTCTATGTTACAAACCAACTGTTTTCAGTACTGTACTTTTCTCCAAAATCTTATTTTCCATATAAAACTTACACCCCTACACTTCAAATTTGTTTCTGAGAAAACATTTGCAGTGTAATAGATACTACAGATGATGTCTATCACAAGCCATGTGCTTATCATTAACACACACGTAGGACAGTTCCTCTGGCTTAGTTTCACTGTGATCAAGAACCTAGAACTGAATTTTTATACTGACTGACTGACTGGTCATGCTGATCCAAGCATTGACACTATACACTTTTTTTTTAACAGTTTACAAAGTAGTAGGTAACAATCCCTTCAGCTGACTCCAACATAGCACCACCAGCTCTTGGAAGGACAGCTAACTCTCTTGGATCATTCTTTGCGTATGCATCAGCCTCAAACAGTGAGAGGGGCTGACCTCCATGATCGGCAGTCTGCAATGCTCTGCTGCATGACAGTCTCCCATTGTCAGGACATCGGTGTCTGGCAGTGGGTATTAGTATGGATATGTGTGGTACCCCATGAGGCCCCATTCTAGATGAGGCTGCCCATATGCTCTCTCACAGCAACCTGCAATGCCTCGCCAAGTACCTGGCTATGCCTAAGTGATACTGCAGGCACAGCAACTACCCCCTTCCCCCTCCAGTTCCTCTACCCTGCTTGACCGAGCACCTCTTGTCCTGGCTGCAGTCCACCTTGGTCACATGCTGGCATCACTGAGTGAGGAACAGTGAATAGTGTTCTCCCATTTCTACCTTAAGAGTAGTGGCAGGTAGTTACTTCTACACCATTTTGGAGCAAGATAGGCCTAAGTGCCATTAGATTAACATGTGTAGATGGTATGGGAGGGGGACCCTAAAGTGGTGCTATCTTTTAACATGGGAAACAGGTCTTCCCCATCCTCTCCAACCTCTCCTCAGCAGTGTTGTGATTGGCTGACGTGTTCTCCCACCTCTGAGGAGGTGTGTTGTGATGGTATGTGTAGGGGTACCCTTTTAGTTGCAGTTGTACTACAGCAACATTTGTGGAACTTTGAAATTTTTTGGGAGTAGGACGATAGAGGGGTAGGGGAGGTAGGTGGGTGAGTTGTATACACAGCTGGTTGTTGGTTTGATTCCCACCAAGCTTAAGTAAAGCATAATTACACACAAGAGCAAGTAATTGCCAAGAAGGTACTGAAGCCCCACCCCTAACTCTTCATACTATTAAAAAAAATTAGAGAGTAAATACGATGTGCACATCTCCAATGCTGGACGTAGATTGAACTTAATCGCCAATATGTTTTGATATTACCACCTAAAAAAAAATTGGCAAGTAGAGAGAGGATACCTACTGGAGTCAACAACTTATGCCACAAGAGTAATTAATGTATAGTTACACACAAGAACACGTTGAGTTTTATAATATGTATAGATGTCCATCAAAGTTAATTTTTAACATGAAAATGTTACTAATAACTTGAAAACAGAGAGTTTGGAGTATATATAGTGTACTGTGGACGTGAACATAATTTGTCAATGGATTGTTGGTGATCCTGCATACAGCACGAAACTTCCGGCCGCCTAGGAAACAGTCAAGAGGGTGTCGTAGCCTTGTAAGCAAGCAGATTGCATGTAGGTAAGTCGAGATGGTAATTGCACACTTTAGCAGCTTGGCCAAGTTAATTTGAGTCATGTCCTTTTGTACTGAGGTTTACCCATAACTGTTGTCTCACTGGTTCATGTGTGAATGGGAATCTGAGTCCCCAGGAATGGGGAATGCTTTGCAGGTTCTGTTGCGTATGCAATCTATTTCCTTCCAGGATGAGCTTACTGCTTTGAGAAAGGGTCAATGCTTTTCTCCTCAAATTTGGAAACTTTCCCCTTTCATTGATAAGGCTTGTCCGCTTACAGTGGGCTGTAGACTCCACAACTCTGACCTTTCGTTTGAGTAAAAGCACCTTACATTGCTGCCAAAATCACACCCATTGACTCATTTGATCATTAACCACCCAGGCCTTCATACTCTCCAAGGTATACTCTAGGACAAATTTTGGATCCTGTCAGACAAGCACGTTATTGGCCAGCTTATACGTCATTTCTTGCAGTGCTGGAAGATGAGACGTCCCTGGTGTATGCCAGTTATGGGGAACCTGCCAGCCATAAGAGTGCAGCAAGTGAAGCTCTACTCAAGGACAGGGGTTGGTTATGCAGTAGGGATGGGCAAATAGTAATGATTAGTTACTGCACTGGATCCGAAGTAACGAGTACCGATTCTCTGAAATACTCATTACTTTAGTACCTATTCACAAACCTGTCTCGGGTTGGTATTCTGCAGGCTCAACAGGATTTGTGCTGAAAAACGAAGTGAAAATGCACAGTTGAAAAATAATGAGTTCCTCTCTTCCAGCCAGCTTGTCACAGTATGGTTCATAGGCAGGAAAAAGGAAGGGGAGGGGGGGATGATGGAGGTCAGATGCAATCCTTATGTCTAGAGGAGGGAGGGGGTAAACCCTCGTTTTGTTATAGCATCTTCAGATACCTAGTTCCATGCATCACGAAAATATTGACTTTAGCAATATTTTTCTTTGGAATTATGTCTGCTCTGAATATTTATTAAACAGTACAAAAGAGCGTTTCGTCTTTCAACGCCAGGGATGAGTGGTAACTTTTAAAATGTTACACAAGTACAACAGAAAAGCAAAAAAAAAAAAAATTTAATTTCATTCCCACAAGATAAACCTTATGATATGGTTGTTTATGAAGTTGTAGTTCAATGTGTAAATAAACAAAATAGAATAATGAGAATCCGATAAGCATTATTTAATATTTTGTTGTTTTATTAGCCGATATAGGGTTATGGCAACAATCTGTGTGGCCATCTGTTAAACACTAATGCATAATAACATCACCTTAGTTTCTCAGCTCCAAAAAAAGATATGCAACATAAATTATAAGTACAATAACTTGTATACAATTTATTATGTTAAACAAAAAGAATGGGTTGCTAAACCAACCTATTTTTATTCTTGTAAAAGAGGATAATAAGGTTATGATTCTTTTAGTAAAGAGTAAGGAACTGGGGTAACTGTTCCTCTGTTCACAACCCGTGCACTTTCTTCCGAAGGTCCGTCAAAATGTAATGAACAACTAAGTAACAAATACAAAGTAATGAGTCTTTGATTGTGAAGTAACGAGTAGAACAAATACCCGAATGTACCAAAACGGGCCAACCCTATTATGCAGGGCCCTTTTCTACCAAACCTAGCAGAACTCATACGACTCCTGTGTTAACAACTTATTTATGTTTTTTTTTTTTTTGGTTGTGCCACTAAGGCAGTGCATGTGGAGCTAGCATGTGATTTATCTACTGATGCTTTACTAGCAGCATACAAATATTTCATTGCAAGCAGAGGCAGGTGGTCCGGTGTGTATAATGACTGCGGGACAAACTTTGTCGGGGCTCACAACTGCTTAATTGACCTACAGCAACTCATGTCACATTCTCACCAGAAATCAGTTGTTGATTGGTCAGCTAATCTTGGCATCAACTGGCATTTCAATCCACCAGCTGCTCCTCACTTTGGAGGAATTTGGGAAGCTGGTTTGAAGTCATTCAAAGGTCATCTATGTGCAGTCATTGATGAGCAAATCCTTACATTTGAGGAGCTGTACACAGTGGTTGTACAGGAAGAAGCTATTTAGAACTTGAGGCCTCTGTGCCTGCTCAGTTCCAATGCTAACAATTTCTGTGCTCTAAGTCCTGGACATTTCCTAACGCCTGCACCTTTCACCACCCTGCTAGAGCCAGCTCTTGATGAAGCCAACTTGAACTGACTACAGCACTGGCAACTGGTAGTGTGCTTGTATCAAGGGATTTAATGCTAGTGGCATCGCAACTACCTCTACACACTCCAGCAGCGATCCAAATGGCAAAACCAAGAACCCCAGTTTAGCCCCAGCCAGCTTGTTTTGATTACGCAGGACCGCATCCCGCATCTACAGTGACACATTGAGCATGTAGCTGAGCTATACCGAGAAGTTATGGTGTTGCATGAGTAGCTACAGTGCACACTTCCCATGAACTCAAAGTGCCCAGCTATGAAGCTGCGCCCCTACCTAGTGACAATTGAAATCATTCCAAGGTGGGCGGGATGTTTGGAGTGTACATAGTGTAATATGTACACAAACTTAATTTGTCAATTGATTGCTGGTGATTGCATATAGCAGGGAACTTCTGGTCGCCTAGGTTGGCCAACCTGCTTGTCAACCAGAAACAGTCAAGGTGTCGTAGCCTTGTAAGTAGGTAGTTGGACTTAATGTCTCGTCGACAGCGAGGTCATTAGAGATGGAGCAATTTGCTCAGGGAAGAGGGATTGAAGAAGGAATGGGAAGGAATTGACCATAACCTTTGTTAAGGACCCATCCCAGCATTCACCTGGAGTGATTTCAGGAAACCATGGAATACTGAAACCAGGATGGTTGGACCGGCAATCAAACCCACATCCTCCCAAATGAGAGTCCAGTGAGTTACCACTGTGCCACCCCACTAGGTTTAATCACTTGTGTTGCATGTTTTTTGGCTATATAATTTATAACAATGCAATCATGGGTTAGTGTCATCGTTTTGTTTGCCATTTGCAAACAGGAATATATGTTATAAGTTCAATATAAAGAGAAAACCACACAAGTACACTTCTCTTGAAATAATATACAAAACTGATGTACCAAATTTACATACATAGCGTACTTTATAATCTTAATAACCTTTGGGAAAGCATTTAATAACTGAAATACATTCTCAAAAATTGAATATAAACATAAGTCAAAATTGAAATATTTTCAAAGGATCAAAATAAAAAGCTGATACATGCTGCTAACAAGCAATGCATGGAAACTTGATCTGCATCAAAAAATCAACATCTGGTCGGCTATGTGGGTGGGTGCAACATATCACAGATAAACTTAAACAGTCAACTATGTAATAAAAGAAAGGCAAAGTTACAATAATTTCTTGAAATTAAAAATTTTGCGTTATATTTGTGTTATCTTCTCATGGTGAGTCACCCTCCTCTTACCCCCTCCCCTTCACCTTTTGTTTTTGGACACAGCTGTAAAAACAGTCCCTCTTCTTCCCTTCCTTCTGAGATACTAGCCCTCGTCAATGTCAAGCTTTTAGATTGTTCTCACACAGCAGGATGGAGCTTGGAACCAAAACTATAAACTTTGTTTGCAAAAAAAAGTGGCAGCTTGAGCATCTTTCACTTATGCTTTCGTTTCCTAGATGCTGTTTACTAGTGGTGAAAAAGCTTCATTGCATGGGAAATTCTTCAATGTTCACAAAGGCAAGACATATCAATTATACCATATTTACTAGATATCGAGCCGCCATTGACTTTAATCCGCACCTAGATTTTTAGAGAAAATCCTGGGAAAATTTTTAGGTATAGATACTTATGAAGCCACAGGTTGAACTGCCACTTCAGTAGGGAATTTAATACAGTATCTGTAGAAACATTAATTTTGCCTTCAATAGAAATAACTTTCCATTGAAATACTCTGCCAAAAGAGAATATTATGCTTTTGGAAGCAAATAATTGCACTTATTCCAAATAGCTTTCTAGGTGCTGTTTTCCAATTATATTCTGCAAAAATAATATTTGTTTTAAAGAAACAAAATTGCACACGTTTTTCTGTCACTATACATGAAGCATTGTTTTTTCATTCTATTGTTCAACAAATATGGCACGGCCGGTGTATGCACAATCGTTTGAAATGTCAATAGCAGCCATGGTTTTTGTATTGAAAACTGAATTGCATGTAAATGACTGCTATTTATTTTACAATATATTTGACTGCATTTTTTAAAAGAATATTGCAACTATCATTCAAATTTTTGAACTATACCATTTACGGATTGCTTTCGTTTCAAGATAATTTGTAACTATTTTCAAGAAGCAATATGTCTCATAAAATTCTATGATAATGTGAGTGATGGCCATGCTGTTTTGCCAGCATGTAGTTGTAATGTGTTCCACTAGATAGCTGCGCTCAAACATGCAGTTGCTATGCTTGCCGCTCAATGGTTGTGCCGTTACTCTGCCATGTAGTTGCCAGGTTTCTCATTGATAGCTGCACCATTCATTACAGGTCAAGACAAAGTGCATCGCCATAGATACTGATTTTTCAAATAAAACATCCGCAATGTTCCAGATCTGCTACAACGGAAATTTCCATGGTTTTCTGGAGGATGTTTTTCATGTTACGAAGAACGTATACAATGTTGTAATGAAGCAAGCAGTAATAATCAATATGTGCAGGAAATATTTATTTTTGCTATACTTTTGGTAAATAAAGTAATGGCTTTAGTGTTTGGAACTTGGTGGTAATAGTAACTTGGAATTAGTTAATTTATTTTTTCGATTCTTAAAACTTATCATTTTATTTAAAGTCGTTTGACAGTAGCAATAATTATAGGTGATACAACACATTTTTCTTTTACTAGTAAGCTAAGGATACAGTAGTTGGTTGTTGTAATATAGTACAACCAATGTAGTGTTACATGGGATGCCTGAGGGGCGTATCTGAGTTCGTGAGGAATGGAGGTCTTAATAAAAATAAAAGAACTAAATTTGATATATAGTTTATTCATACAGCTATTATTTTCAGAATTAAATTATCTGTCTCCACTATGTTTAACAGCGAACGCAATATTTAAGGTATATTTCAACTCTAATTAAAGTCCTTCTTAATATCTCTGTTTGGTTTGGTTAGTCAATTAACTCATACTCATCATTAAAACGTGTTCACTCTATCTGTTGCCATCATTTGTAATGTCTTTAACTCAAGCATCCAATCCAACAGTTCAGCCTGCCAGCCGCACTCTTCACTGCTTGA
The DNA here is from genome assembly GCA_002778355.1 of Clitarchus hookeri. Classification (NCBI taxonomy): domain Eukaryota; kingdom Metazoa; phylum Arthropoda; class Insecta; order Phasmatodea; family Phasmatidae; genus Clitarchus; species Clitarchus hookeri. The sequence goes on from NQII01004640.1 coordinate 18,951, forward strand.
TACTCACAGTCGCAGATTTCCCTTCAGCTGATCACTTCTCTCGCAGTTCGTCTTCTATCACTTGGAACTCAGCCACACATCCATTCAACAAAAACTATCAACTCTCGGCTTGGAGGTCTGTCACACCTTTCTATAATTCGCCCTACCCATCTGGAAGGTTCAACACACCCTGAGTCACGTTGAGAGAATGAGATCAGTAATCCAGAGCATTCTTCAGATAAACGCAGAAATTCTATCTGCCAAAGGGGTTAGGAGCGGTGAGTCGACGAAGGGTTATCGCAGTAGAATGCCTCCATAACTCAAAGTGCTGGTAGGATTATCGCTCCACTGTCATTCAAACATCCCATTCCTTGACTTGCTGCCTCACTTATCACTACTCTGTCCTCCTCTTCTGGTCGCTCGCGCAGGGCGGGCCAAGGTCAGCGGCACCGTTGCCGCTGCCTACTTCCTCGGGTAATAGGGCTGAGTGGGCATCCTTTGCAGAGCTTTTTAAATCCATTGTGCATTAAACTCTTCGCTCAGCAGTGTACAGAAGCTCCACTACCTCATTGGTTGTCTGAAGGACGAGACGAGAGAATTAGTAAGTAACCTACCACTTACAAATGAGAATTATGACATGATTTGGTATTTGGAGAAAAAATACACAAATTTGAGGATTACTGCCACCATTCACGTTAGAAAATTCTGCATTTACCAGCTGTGGATGGCACCTCCACAAAATCATTGTTACGCTTTGTCAGCCAGTGCAGGAAAATTTTAATGCATCAAGAGCTGATAATTTCCCTATCTCAGAAAGGAGTTTCCTTTTATTATTAAACATTTTGCTTGAAAAACTTTATGTGTCATTACGCCACGCCTTTGAAATGTCAATAGAACAAAATATCCCTACATATGATGATCTTCTAAAATGTTTGGAGCGGCGTGTGGTTGCAAGTGAAAATGTACAACTAGTTAGCGCTCAAGGTGCATCTATGTCTAAGGGCTTTGTAAATCAAACCTACAAGTCTCCATCCTCCAGTGTGAAACCTAGTGGACAGTCAAGAGGTAGTCAACGCACAACACAAATTGTTGTTGAAGGTGTTGCAAGTTGTACATTATGCAAGGAAAATCATGCTCTGCATAAATGTGAGCAGTTTCTGTCAAAACCAGTTGATCACGGAATCAAGTTTTTTAAAGACCAGTCTTTGTGTCTTTAATTGCTTGATACCCCACCATAGTGCCTAGCGATGTATGTCCAAATTCTCTTGCAAGAAGTGTCAAAAGAAACATCATTCACTACTTCACTTTTCCCAGAAAAAACAGTCTGACCAGGGTTCAGAGCATGCCTCATCTCACGATGCCTCTGTTAATAAAGTGCAAGCATTGCACTTACCTGGTGAGAGATGGAGTCAACAAACCAGTGTTTTTTTGAAAACTGTTCTTGTTCATGTAAGAGATCACAGTGAACAGTTCCAGGTTGTGACAGCCCTTCTGGATGGTGCATCGCAAACTTCATTTCTGACAGAGAATTGTGTGCAGCGTTTAGGTTTAAAGCGCTATCGTGAGTGGGTGCAAATTGCTGGTGTTGGCCAATATCATGTGCCAGGCTCAAGAGGAGTTGTACATTGTTCTGTTAAATCTGTGGATTCAGAACAAATTCATTTTGACACAAAAGCTACCATTTTAACTGAAATAACTTATCCTATGCCATGTTTGAAAATTGCAACCAGTTCAGTAAAACTTTCTAAGGACTTAAAGTTGACAGATCCATCTTTTGATATGCCTGGGCAGGTTGACATGCTCCTGTCAGCGGACATTGTTAGCGAAGTAATGACTGTAGCTAAAATAACAGGTAAGCTAGAACATGTTTGGCTAGATAGTGACTGGTAAAGCCAAATGTGAACCACTTTTTAATCCACCAGTGTCACTTTTGATTAGAACAGCTAATCTGGATGTACAACTATGAAGGTTTTATATGAGGATTTAGGCCATATGTCACACGTAGCAAGTGTTCAACAGCTGTCTGATCAGATGTGTGTGCTCAAACCAGATCCATTCGAGAACTGTGAAGTAGCCAATGTGATCTCTCATTATGCAGTACTCAAAGTGGCCAGTTCAACAACTAAAGTTCGAGTAGTCTTCAATGGATCAGCAACAACTCAACTGGTGTTTCATTGAATGATTTGCTCTATACTGGCCCTAAACTTCAAAGAGACATTGTGGATATAATTTTTAACTTTCAAACTATGCCTGTTGTTTTCACCACAGACATTTGTAAGATGTACCACCAAATTCAGATCCATCCATATAACCGCAAGTAACAGTGTACACTATGGCGGCACTTTACAGAAAAAAATGTGAGTGTTTACCAGTTGAACACTGTCACTTATGGACTTGCATCTTCACCTTACCACGCTTTGAGGACTTTACAGCAGTTGACACTTAATGAAGTTCATCAATTTCATTGAGCATTAACTTCCCTTGCTGAGGTACGGATTCCACAATGTGTCAATTTAAATTATGGCTGCAAACTTCAGTTTCATGGTTTCTGTGATGACTCTGAAAAGGCACAAGCTGCTGTGATATATCTAAGACTTGTTGATGCTTATGATGCTGTCTCAACCAATCTGGTATCAGCCAAATCAAAAGTTGCTCCCTTGAAAACCTTACATGTTCCTAGATTGGAATTATCAAGTACTATGCTGCTAGCACAGTTGTGGCAATATGTAAATAACCTGCTTGACACCAAATCATACAACTTTACTGTGCACAAGTGGTCAGACTCTTCAACTTACTGCCATGGCTAAAATCATCAACACACAAGTTCAAAGAGTTAGTGGCAAATCAAGTTGGAGAGATTCAATCCATTACACCACCAAGTGTATGTGGCTATGTTCCTTCCATCTGTAACCCAGCATATTTAGCATCTCGAGGGGTATTTTCAGACCTCCTGGTTGAGAGTTCTCTTTGATTTTACAGTCCTGACTGGCTGGCAGACACTGACACAAACTGGCCTGTGAACAAGTTTGAGATGCCTGATGTAAAGGAGCTACCTGAATGCAAGCCAGTGCAAACTTTGGTCTTGGCAGTTCGAGAGAATAGTAATGAACTGATGAAAGAGTTAGAAACGTTTTCTTCTATCTCACAGCTCAAGCGAGTAAATGGAAGGGTGCTCAGAGCCAAGAATGCATTCACAAGGCAATTTTACTGCAATTGTAAAGTTTTGAGCTTTGAGGAAATACACTCTGCAGTTGTGTTTTAGATCAAGGCTGTACCGATGCACTACTTTTCGGAGGAGCTTAAACTTCTCAAGCACAATGAATGTACTGCTAGCCTGCGGGGCTTGCCGTTCCTTGATCCCCATGAGTCAACAGGGTGGGAGACCAAATGCAAAATTCAGCATTGCCTGAAGAGACCAAACATACAGTGTTGCTTCTTGCATAATGTCATCTTTCAGTACTTATTGTCAACTAATACCATGTCACCTACCTTTGTCAACTAATGCCATGTCACCTACCTTCATGCTGGTCCTCAACCAACCCATTCCCTCGTCCAGAGGCAGTTTTGGATAATAAGTGCAAGAATTTTGATTCGGTAGTGTATCCACTGTTGCATTCAGTGTTTTAAGTTGACAGCCAAGCCTCCTGCGCCACTTATGGAAAATTTGCCTGTGGTTAGGTTCTTGCAAGTTCAGTCATTTCTGAAGATTGGTGTGGACTTTGCAGGCCCTTTTTCTTCTAAGCCTACTAAAATATGCAAGGCCCAGTCAACAAGAGCTACTGTATTTTTGTGTTCATGTCGAGCAAGGCAGTACGTTTGGAGCTTGTGTCATCATTGTGTACAGATACCTTTCTAGCTGCTTTGCATAGGTTTTTATCTTTGAGATGAACACTCTCCGATATTTTTTCTGACCAAGAGGGGCAGCGGTGGCGTAGTGCCCAGGGCGCTCGCCTCCCACCACGGCGATCCGGGAATCCCCGGCGGGTTCACTCCCGGATTTTCGCATGTGGGAATCGTGCTGGACGATGCCGCTTGCCGGCGGGTTTTCTCGGGGTACTCTCATTTCCCCGTCCTTGCATTCCAGCACCGCTCCATTCTAAGGTCTAATTTCTGTCATGTCAAGGGGATGACCGTCACCTACAGGTCCCAGCTGGAAAGAACGTCACTTGGAGGGTGTTGCCTTGCCCTGGGTGCACTCCCCACACGCCATTATTATTATTATTCTGACCAAGGCACAAACTTTATTGGTGTTAACAGACACCTCAGGGAAGTGCACAAAGCACTCTTCACAGAGTGCAGACAGTGCAAGAACACATTTCTGACATCAATATTGTGTGGCATTTCAATCCACCAGCTCGCTCTCAGTTTGGCGGTCTGTGGGAGGCAGCAGTAAAATATGTCAAACTGCATATGAAGCACGTTGTTGGAGAGAAAATACTCACTTTTGAGGAATTAGCCAAACTTTTTGCTTGAGATCTCTGCCGTTCTAAACTCAAGACCATTGTGCCCTCTCTCTAATGATCCTTCAGAGTTTGATGATCTCACTCCAGGAAATTTTTTGACTGGCACTCCTGTCATTGGCCTACCACAGCATGATTTGTCACATCTGGTTGAGAATGTCTGGATTGGTGGCAGTTAATAACAAAACTAAAGCAATCCATTTGGAGACGCTGGAGCAGTGATTATCTCCACACATTTAATCAGTGGCTTTGTGGAACGTAGCAATCCTCAATTTGGTAAAGGATGCCTTAGTGCTGTTGAAGGATTCAAAAATTACCACCTTTAAAATGAAAAAATTGCCAGAGTTGTCTAAACGCATCCTGGTGATGATGGTGTAGTAAGAGGTGTGACCCTAAAAATCCCCAATGGTGGACTTGTGAGACCAGTTTCCTGTGGGCGGTATGTTCAGTAACCAACATTATACATTTTGACTATCAGCTAGGTTAGGCCTAACTTTTGTATGTGTTTTGCAATGAATCATGCCACTATGAACTATGGGAGTGTAAACATTGAAAAGGCAGTACGAGGCAAGATGGCAGATGTGTTGTGTGTGCGTGTGTGTGTTGCTAAAATGCGTTTTCTCGATTGGGCAAACAAAATGTGAATCAAAGTTGTAATCGTTAAACAGTGGCCATATACATATTTTGATAATTTTATCATTTCTATTTAACAATTTTATTAAATTTGACCGCACTTTTTATGCTTACAGTAGGTATTTGACACATATAACAAACCATTTTTTAAGCAATTTTTTAAGATAGCATTAAATAATAAAATGAAGTTTTTATGCCATATTTTAGGGACCAATTAACCAATTTCCACCTAATTCTTCATTAAAGATGTGCTATGGTAGGTCGTGTAAACATGTGTATTTTAAGTGGCTCAGGGACTTATTTTCAAAATGATGACCCTGTAAATACTTCAGGTTAGTAAGCACTATCATATGAAAGATTAAACTGATTATATGTTCAAATTTGATGCTCGGAATCCGACCTCCAGTTGACTGCACACTAGCTTATGATACGAGGTTTTCTGGGTTAGAGTCCTGGGTAAGGCATGGGTGTATTTGTAATTGTACCACTACTATTGCGTATGTTTCTAATTTCATCTCTAATGATATTGCTGTTAACGAGACATCAAGCCTTATCCACCATCTAAGCTTTTAAGAACTTTATAAAAATTATTTGCGGCCATGTAGAGGAAAGTTGGCTCATTTTATCAGTAACTTCTTGTTACACATGAATTAGATATGACTTACCATACGTTAAGTGAAATTCATAAAATACATCCAAATTTTAATTTTGATAATAATACCAAGATTCTGAATTAAAGATTTTTGTATATAATAAAAGTTATGTTTTTATAAACATTATTACACCAAATTCCTATATATATCTGTTCCTTATACAAAAAATGACACTGTTACACTGGAATCCAAAATAGTTTATATGAATTCAAAACTAATTAATATAGATTCATAAATAACTGGTATAAGTCAACCTTTAAATGCTATATCATACAGTGAACTAAAATAATTCCTACGACTATTTTAAAATTTTGCAGCAACTATCAGTGTTTTTATGTTTGGCGAAGCATTACTAATTTTTTTATTTTTACTTACATCAATATTGATGGTCATTAATTATTTTATAAATTTATATTACAACTTAAAAATAAAATATTAAATATTGCTATTTCTATTGTTTCTATGTTGCTATAAATTTAAATTTTTTCAATTGAATAGAATACAAACAATAAATATAACTAAAAAATTAACACAAGGAAAATAAATATATATTTTAAATTATATACTGAAATAGGTTATTTTTAATGTTAATTTGATTGTAAAGTTTTTAGGACTAATTTCAAAATACTGGGAAACCAAAAAACACTGTTCATATAGAAACTGAATGTCTGTTAAATGCGCCTGATAAAAGCTTTACGTTTCTGAAAATTGAGAGGTACGCCTTTGCAGGATAATATTAAATTAAGTATAATAACGACACAAGTCTAAAAAAAAGTGGTTATTTGTGAGAGTAAAATTCTTAGATAAAACATTAACAATTTTAAACTCATGCCTAATGCTGTACTAAAATAATGTTTTGAAATGCAGACAATATTTCAAACATCAACGAAGGTGGCGACAGTTGAAGCAAAATCAGGTTAAAATTATCAGTAAATTTTGCAAGAAACATGCATTTCCAAAAACAATTTCGTCCCTATTTCAAAGTTTCTATGTATTCCACGGCAACTGGCGAACAATGTTCATGATCGCATGCTGACATTAAGATGGCAAAACCAAAACATTTACAACTACATCACAAACACGTTAGCCAATAGGAAACTGTTTTGACTGTTCACAAAGAAGTTGAAATATTTTACATTTTCAGAGCGTGATGATAGTTTGAAAAATAAAGTGCGCACAGGAATAACACTTTGCCTGGTAGTTTTATATACGGTTATTATTTTATTGACATTGATAATGGTGTAATTGATTTTCCAGGAAAAATCCATATTTGTATTCTTCCAAAAACTATTTGAAACAGGAAAACCATTATTCACACATCCCTAGGCAACTTTATTCTTCAGTATGAAAGCTATTTACAATACTTTATAACCAACAGCTTATACTTTTAAAAGTGAGACGCAAAAAATAAATATTTTCTATCATTTACACTCAGTAGTCAGTCTCAGATGGGAATTCAATTAACAAGAAGTTACTGATATAACTAATGACCCTACTTTCCTCTACATGGGTGTACATAATTTTGATGAAGTTTTTAATAGTTTACATGGTAGGTGGGCCTTGACGTCTCGTTTTACAATGACATCATTACAGATGGAACCAGAAACAAACGAAATACTAGTAAGACAATTACAAATACAAACGTGCCTTACATGGGACTCAAATCGTAAACACCATGTACTGTAACCTGGCATGCAACCAACTACATTATGGAGGTAGGATTCAAAGCACCAACTTCGGTTGTAATCAGTCTACAATTAGGTAGACTGGATTTTGAGTCATTTAAATCATGAAAGTTTATATGGCCTACTGTAGCACTACTTGTGTGCAGAATTTGGTGGAATTAGGTTGACTGGTTCCAGAGATATGGCAGAAAGCTTTACCTTCTCATCCACTTGGCACTATTGTACAAAAAGTCCGAAAAACAGACTCTGCGTAGGCAATATGATATTTCTGATAGATACTGTCAGCATACAAAGTTTGGCTGAATTTTGTCAAATTATTTAATAGATATATTAACCTGATGTAAATAATTAATACAGTCAACTGTCGATTCTACGACCCTTCAAGGTTCTCAGGAAAAGAGTCATTATCTCGAAGGGTCATTATTAGAATTTTGACCGATTTTGACCGACCCCAAACCCTATTCTTAAAAATTCTGCTTAAGTCGTACTTATGCCGCTTTCGAACGGAACTCGCAGCAAAATTACACAGTTAAATCTTAATCTCAATCGCACGAGATCTCAAGCTACTCGGGAATGGGATTGTACACTCTATGCGCCTGTAAGATTGACTTTGTTTAAACTTTAATTGTTTCAACCCCCAAAACACCAAAACTGCATTTTTTGCGCTAGGTCCAAGTTCAGTTGTCCTTTGCACGAAAAACAACTCATTGTTTTTATAAATTATTAATTTTTTTTAATAGATAGATGTATTCCAACAAAAATGATAGCCTTAAAAAATAATATAGGACCTCCCCATGTCACCAAAATTAAGTCTAGAGACAGTGCACCACACAACTTTTTACGATTGCAAAGTCAACTTTCAATAACTTCTAAAGAAAAAAAAATTCTACATTAACAAAACATTAATTTTAATAGGCAGACATTTCCCTAAAAAAATTGTATCCCAGACATACCTTGTCGACAAACATTATGTAAACATTGTACGCCGTGTAGCTTTTAACCAGTTCACGTTCCACTTTTAATGGGTTTTTGCTGGAAATTAAGTGGATTTATTTATGAAACAATTACTTATTGATAACAAAAAAGAACTTATTATTGTTGTTGCATTACATGGTTCCCTCGACATTATGATGTAAGAAGGGTGGATGATGTGACATGGTAAGTGTTCCTCTTTGAGTCGCGTGCTGTGTGCAAGGATGGGAACAAGCATGGCGGGCAAGACTGTGTGAGAAGCAAGCAGCATGCGCTCCTGCAATCGATACTGCAGGTGCTTGCCCGCGACAGCTTGGTTTTTATGTTGGAGGGTTCAACAGATCGGTGGCAGGGCAGCTGCTCTGCATGTTGACTGCACGCAACGTATCATATGAGGTGCAATGGGAAAAGTTTTTTGTTATTACCTTTAAAATTAATCTATAGAAGTTCTGATCAACTTAAATGATTGAGATATGCTAAAAATACTTCCAAGTTAAAAAAAAATGTTTTAAGAATTGATACGATAACAGTGAAAAGTTTTGCAAATGTTGTTTAAGTATGCACCACAAAAATAAATAAAGCAGGTTATGGTTAAAAATTTTTTGCTTAAGCACTGTCTTCCAAACGGATAAATGAATCATTCCCATGCCAGTCTTCTTTTTCCTTTTTCCTTGTCGCCCACTTCCTGTCACTAAGAGATTGTTTTTTCAGCTGCCGACAACAGTTGGGGGAGGGTGGCACAAAAATAAAAAGACAGCTGGCAACCACCTGCATGGAACAACAACTACACAAAGAAAAACTGGCAGTGGTTGTTGAGCCATATTTTCTCTGATACCATCTGGCACACACTCCACATGTTAGTTACCTGTGGCCAGATGTTATCGCATCATGTTATTCAGCCGCCAATTATTGAAACTTGATTTTTTAGTTAATGAATTCTGGGATGTGTATTATACACTTGTAAAAATATTCAAAGATGGGGTTACAAGTAAAAAAAATATGTCAGAAGATACTTGAAGGTTGATAAAATGTAGCGTAACTGTGCTATCCCTCTCATTTTTCTCTCTTTCATCATCACTCCTCTCCTTTCTCTATCTCTCGATGACCCCTTTTGGTAGCCCCTCCACCCCACTGCTGCAACACACACTGCAAGCGATCACTATTTTTTCCCCCCTTTTTACATCCCTATTGCCAGTGTTTCCTTTCAGCACTTCAGCAATACACAGGCAAAAAAAGCATGTAAGAAAATATGATTTGACGTGGCAGGTCAGTAGGCACCAAAAGCAACCCCAAAAAAGTCTTCTTTTAGATACTGACTTAGTTAAAAGAAGGGAAGGGGGAGCACTATTTTTTTTGGGGATGAGTGGATCGTAACATTCCAGCATGCCACTACATAGAAAATCGAGGAAAAGTAGAGAGCAGCCTAGTCCATCATAAAATAGAAGACAAATAAAAAAAAAATCACCCATTACATTGGCATTCATTTCATGGCGTTCATGTTTTCGGGTAAAGAAAAAAGGAGCAGGAGGATAAGAGACAGGAAAGGGCAGACTGCAGTCTCAATGGAGGGAGGGGGAAGTGTCGATTACCTGGCCACCAGTACACATAAGGCAGCCGCTGCCGGCCTGATGCACGTAAGGCAGCCGCTTGTGTTGCTTAGTTTCTTACACAGTAAGAACATAATGAATGCAGTATTTATAAATTATCTGAATTTTACATACACTTTAAGGGAATTCTGCTATGAATTACATATTGTGTGGAATTTCGAATTAATCAAAACCCCAAGCATGTAAAATCCCATTCTTATGTTCGGGGAGGGCTAACAATACAACTTTTATTTACATAGTATTTCAAATTAACCAAGTTCGGATTACGAGGTTTTACTGTAGTACAGTGGTCAAGAAGAAAATCGCAGCCATTTGTGGCCATAATAACTGCAACAAACTTAATTTTCTATTTATTTCACTTGAATTTTTTTTCCAACCAAATTTTTCACGGTCCTGAGAAAAGGGTTGTTACTACTCCTGGGGTCACAAAAACGAGAGTTGACTGTATTGTACCATTTTGAAACAAAATGCCTGGGCCACTTAAATCATGTGAGTTTACATCTCCTACTGTAATACTACTACTTGAGTGAAAAATTTGTGGGAATTAGTTTGATTGGTTCTCGAGATATGGCATAAATTTGATATTTAATGACCTGGCAATATCTTACAAAAATGGTGGCCAAAAGAGGATCACTATAAGCATATTTGATGCTTCTAATGGATACTCTCAACATACAAAGTTTAATTGAAATCAGTAAATTGTGTAATAAATATGACAAATTTATCTAAAGTATGTACCGCAGCAATACTGTAAATAAAGCCACATACACTTAAAAAGTGCCCTAATGAAATACTACTTGTGTACAAAGTTTGATGGGAATCTGTCGATTAGTCCCGGACATACAACATAAAATCTCAATTTTCTCATGTTAGTGCTATTTTCATTAATGGAGAACAAAATGGTTATGTACTAGCACATACTATGTTTTTCGTAGACACTGCTACACATTAAAATTGGTTGAAATTGTTTGGGACATATGAGATTCTAACCTAAAATATTTACATGACTGTTATTTTGAAAATGTGACTACCTCCTTAAATCGTATAAATTTAGATGTACTACCAAAATATAACTTGTCGCCTAAATTTGGTGAGTATCAGTTAACTTTTTCCCAGAATAGGGCAAAAAAATTAATTTTTCATATGGTGCTATCTTTTAAAATGGCAGACAAATGAGTTTACATAGTGACTTATCTGATGATTGTACAGTTATTGCCAGCACACAAAGTTAAGTTTAAATTGGTTATTTTGTTTTGTAGATATAGCATACTATGCTAAAATGTTCATACTGCCATTATTTTGAAAATAAGAGTCTAGCCCTCTTAAAACATAACGTATCAATTTACATTGCCTACAACAGTACTACTTGCTTGCCAACTTAGGGTGAAATCTGTTAATTGTTACCAGAGATATAACAAAACTCTACTCATTCACTTGGCACCGGCTTACTAATTGGCAGACAAAGAGGTCCTGTATAGGTACATTTGATTATTGTAGTTAATACTGCCAGCACATAAAAGTTAAGTTAAAATTGGTTTCGTTGGTTACATGGATATAGCATACAAAAGTGAGATATTTATATGGCCTTCCAGTCCCACTTAAAACATCTCCATTTACATGGCCTACTATAGTACTACTTGTTTGCCAAGTTTAGTAGCAATTGGTTGATTGTTTCGCGAGATAAGACAAAACTTGATTTATTCATAGGGCATTACCTTGACTCTGTGTACACAAATTTGATTGTTGTAAATGATACTGCAAGCATACAAAGTTAATATGAAATTTGTTACATGTTTTGTACATATGGCATAATAATCTAAAATGTTTATACTGGCACCATTTTTGAAATGATTGCTTGACCCACTAAAGCACGTCAGTTTACAATACATATCATAGCATCACTTGCATGCCAAATTTGGTATGAATCTGTTAAATATTTCCTGAGATATTACATAAAAAATTATTTTTCAAGTGGTGTTATTTTACAAAATGGCAGACAAACGAGGTTATGCATTGACACCTATGATGCTTGTACTAGATACACAAGTTTGGTTTAAACTGGTTTGACAATATGGCAGATAGAGCAAATGAACCTAAAATATTTATATGGCTGCCATTTAAAAAAAAAACCATTATCGATTTTAGTTGCATATATTGACATGGCCTACAATAGTATTACTTATATGCCAAATATGGCAGGAATTGGTTACGTATAATATTACAGCTAAATATTTTTGTATTTTACTATCTTCCAAAATGGTGGACTCATATTACCACTTTCTAAATTCAATGCTTAAATCATGAACTGATAACATACCAAAATTGGTTTAAATAGGTTACACAGTTTCCAAGATGAAAAAGCTTTTTTTTTTTTTCTAGTTACACCATCTTCCAAAATGGCAGATTAACTCCATTATATAGCTTTCTAAATTCAAAGCTTGCATTATGTATCATCAATTTACCAAATTTGGTTTAAATTGCTTTAATGGTTCCTGAGATATATTGCAAAAGCTTTATTTTTTCATGTGGCACCATCTTCCAAAATGGCAGACCAACAACATGATCACTTTTTAAATTCAGTGCCTTACATCATGCACTGTCAAAGGACTGAAATTGATTTAAACTGGGTGAATAGTTCCCAAGATATAACATAATGCCTTCATTTTTAAAATTTGCCACCATTTTTTAAATAAGTACCTGGCATGATTGAAACTATAAAAGTCAGATGTGCTTGCTAAATACTATATGAGGACCAAAATTGATAAAATTTGATAAACGGGTTTAAAAGTTATTGGGGGAGGGGGGGAATTACACTCCAGACAGACATTTGGATGATTGCATAAGCCTATCTTTCCTCCTAAAAGTATGCTAAAAATGAGGTACTTAAATATAAACCAAAGATCATTTTCAAGTATAACCAGTGGAAGCTGTGCCAAGAACATTTGTAAAAACTTCACTACCTTTGCAAGAAAAGGTAAAATGACATGCTAGTACATTAATATTTCACTAAACTTGTATGTTCTCATGGACCAAATCTGCACAAATGGTACAAACTACTTAACATATTTCAGCGTGAATAGGCCGCACATTTTTACAAAAAAATTACTACAAAAAGTGGGGTGCAGTTTATGTACAAGATATTAGCATTTAAAAAAAATGTTCCCCCAAAATATGTTTAAAAATTTGTCAACATACTTTAATGTTTTAACTTAGTTTCTAAGGAAGTCAAAAAATAATAAGACCAAATGAACAGCTCATCACTCACGTGTATAAAAAAAAACAACTTTGCACATGGGCCACATATAATGTAAACAAACACGCTCGCTTGGCACACACGTTAGTTTGCTCTATTTTCTACATTAAAAAACAGGATAATTATAATAATCATACATCAAATATAAAATAACTTACTAATTAAGTGAAACCTTCCTCTTTTATTATTTGCATAGCTTGAAACTTTAACGAAAAGTTACCTTTTAGAACAATGCGCACCAAGCAGCGGAAATATTCCCTATGCCAAACTCTCCCATAAGAAATCTCGTTTTGTTCCTAACCTGAGTAGAGTAAACTTCAACGTGGGTGACACTGACATGTGAAAGTGACGAAAAATGGGGCGGGAGGAGTTGTGGCAACAGAGGGCGTGACAAGGTCTAGGTCTTCCCTGCAGCTACTCACAGTCTTTGTTCTGTCTGGCGGAATACTGCGCTGTTGCCACTTTTCAGTAGGCAGAGGCCAGCCGACGTCACTGCGACAACACACTCAATGGCAAACTAATTAATTTGACGTTGCCATAGTTTGCTGTTGCCGTGCCGGTTGGCCTCCACACTAGCACGATGAGGTCCGGCAATATTTACGGGAATACAAAAATTCCGTACAGCCAATACTTGAAATATTAATTATCACTAATTTTTCATCAAAAATTTCTGGTGCTGCCTATACAAGCCAAAATATGGTACTTTGACATATGCACACGCACAAATGTGCATGCATAAATTTGCATGCATGTGCGCACACATAGCATAATAAACCAAATTCTTACCTCATCGATAATAATCACAGATTTCTCATCAGAAACATCAGCAAACAATTCATTTCCCTGAGTAGTGGTAACAGGTTCTTCCAGCATTCTGATAACAGATTCATCAGTTTGTAGAGCAACAATGGGATTGCTTCCCCTCAGCTTAACAGAAGACTTTTCTGAGATTGTTATGGAGTCTACATCCATGCCGAACAGTTCCCCTTGTTCGCCACCAAGAGGTTCTGCCAAAATGCTTGCCAGATGTTCCTCTATCATGTCTGCAATAGGCTTATCACGTGGGATTATCTTGGAGGTCTCTGCTTCTTTAGTTTCCACAGTACACGAGCCTCCAGCAGAATCACTGCTACTTGCACAGTTTACCAAACCACTGTCTTCTGTTTTCTTAAATTCCAGAACTTCTATTTCTGGATCACCTTCTTCTGCTGGGACTCGAGTGTCAAGCTGGTCTTCATCCATCACACTGTTAACCTTTTCCTGCTGTTCTTCTTTGATATTCTCCTTTTCTGTGTCTTCTTTGAAAGATTTTCCATTTTGATTTTCATCACTATTCACTACTTTCTCTATACCACGAGAGAAACTTACTTCAATCTCAGAATCAGAACCTAAACTTTCAACTTTTGATTCTTCCTCTCTAATCTTCTCTTCCATCTCAACACTAAATGAGTCCCGTTTGTAAATGTCCGAGTCATTTTTTTGCATTCCTAAATTAGTATCAGTTTCTTGCACCCTCAAATCAGCGTCAATTTCAGTTTCTTGCATCCTCAAATCAGTGTCAATTTCAGTTTCTTGCATCCTCAAATCAGTGTCAATTTCAGTTTCTTGCACCCTCAAATTGGTGTCAATTTCAGTTTCTTGCACCCTCAAAACAGTGTCAATTTCAGTTTCTTGCACCCTCAAATCAGTGTCAATTTCAGTTTCTTGCATCCTCAAATCAGTGTCAATTTCAGTTTCTTGCATCCTCAAATCAGTGTCAATTTCAGTTTCTTGCATCCTCAAATCAGTGTCAATTTCAGTTTCTTGCATCCTCAAATCAGTGTCAATTTCAGTTTCTTGCATCCTCAAATCAGTGTCAATTTCAGTTTCTTGCACCCTCAAATCAGTGTCAATTTCAGTTTCTTGCACCCTCAAATCAGTGTCAATTTCAGTTTCTTGCACCCTCAAATCAGTGTCAATTTCAGTTTCTTGCACCCTCAAATCAGTGTCAATTTCAGTTTCTTGCACCCTCAAATCAGTGTCAATTTCAGTTTCTTGCACCCTCGAATCAGTGTCAATTTCAGTTTCTTGCACCCTCGAATCAGTGTCAATTTCAGTTTCTTGCACCCTCGAATCAGTGTCAATCTCAGTTTCTTGCAACCTCGAATCAGTGTCGGTTTCAATTTCTTGCAACCTCGAATCAGTGTCGGTTTCAATTTCTTGCAGCCTCGAATCAGTGTCGGTTTCAATTTCTTGCAGTCTCGAATCAGTGTCGGTTTCAATTTCTTGCAGTCTCGAATCAGTGTCGGTTTCAATTTCTTGCACCCTCGAATCAGAGTCGGTTTCAATTTCTTGCACCCTCAAATCAGTGTCGGTTTCTCGCACCCTCAAATCAGTGTCGGTTTCTCGCACCCTCAAATCAGTGTCGGTTTCTCGCACCCTCAAATCAGTGTCGGTTTCTCGCACCCTCAAATCAGTGTCGGTTTCTCGCACCCTCAAATCAGTGTCGGTTTCTCGCACCCTCAAATCAGTGTCGGTTTCTCGCACCCTCAAATCAGTGTCGGTTTCTCGCACCCTCAAATCAGTGTCGGTTTCTCGCACCCTCAAATCAGTGTCTGTTTCTCGCACCCTCAAATCAGTGTCTGTTTCTCGCACCCTCAAATCAGTCTCTCTTTCTCGCACCCTCAAATCAGTGTCTGTTTCTCGCACCCTCAAATCAGTGTCTGTTTCTCGCACCCACAAATCAGTATCAGTTCCTTGCACCCTCAAATCGGTATCAGTTTCTTGCACCCTCAAATCAGTGTCCATTTTTTGTGCCCCCAAACCAGAGTCAATTTCTTGCCTCCCCAAATCAGTGTAATTTTCTTGTGTCTTCAAGTCTATGTCAGTTCCTTGATCCATCAAATCATTGTCACTTTCTTGCATCCTCAGATCAGTATCTGTTTCTTGAACTCTCACATTGGTATCACTTTTTTGTGCCATCAAGTCAGTGTCGGTTTCTTGCAGTTTCAATTCAATATCAGCATTTTGCGTCCTAAAATTGTAATCCTTTTCTTGTTCTCTCAAATCAGTGTCCATTTCCTGCATCAAATTGGTATCCAACTCTAGTACTCTCAAATCAGTGTCAGACTCTTGCACCATCAAATCAGTGTCATTTTTTTGTGCCTTTAAGTTAGTGTCAAGTTCTTGCATTGCCAAACCAGTATCATTCTTCTGAAAAAGATTTTCATCAATGTTAACATCAAAATCATCCACACTTTCTTCCTTGCTGTCGACTTCGTTTAAAGGTTTTAGAATTTCCTCAACTACTTGCATTTTATTAATTTCAATTTTAGGTGATTCAACATTAAGTATCACTTCATCTCCATTAGATTCATCAGTTTTTTCCTTCCGACACAATTCCTGAGTTTCTGTATTAGACTCCTCAGCTGTTGTTTGGTCATCATCAGTCACTTTATCTAGCACTTTCAAGTTCGTAAATTCGGTGTCGTCTTCATCATCACTTTCTGTTCCTTCATTTTCTGACTCACTACTCCACTTCATTTCAACAGACACTTTATAATCTTCATCACTTGTATCCATTTTCTCTTCCTCTGATTCCACATCAGTTTTCTCTATATCTTTAGAGTTATCATAAATATTTCTGTGAGCTGAATCATTAATATGAGTTTTTTCTTGTTGAGCTCTACCATCAACTTCAGCTATTTCTTCTTTTGCTTCATAATTATTCTCAATCTTTCCCTTTACAGTTTCAGTACTTAATTTACTCCTGTTCTTCTCACTTCCAAATGCCACCTCATCATCCCTCTGTTCCTTATGCTTAAATTTAACATTCATTTTCTCTACCTCATTTTCAGAAGCATTCTCATCTTGGTTGTCATCAAGTTCATGCATCTTAGTTAATGCTTCATTTTCCTTTCCTTCAGAATTTATTTCATCACTGCAGGCACCATCTTCGGCAATCTTACTTGCATCTATTACATACGCTTTCTCTTTCACCTCAGTATCAATTTCATAACTTTGTTCACCAATATTTGTGCTGGGCTCTTCAGCTTGAACAGAAACATCTTTGTCTAGCAACTGACTATCACCATCTTCCCACTCATCAGCATCATAACATATTAGTTTACTTCCATGACTTGTTACTTCATTTACTCCAGCTGCCTCAGTTAATTCCCATTTTTTCATATCACTCTCACTACTGCTATCAGATTCCTGACACTGATCAACTTCAGAATGGCTTTTCTCAACCTCTCTACTCATTTTCCAAATATGAACTTCACTATCATTTAGTTCTGCATCAACTCTCTCTTCCACTCCTTGAGCATCCGTGTCTCCCAACTGTTCCTTTTCACTGCCTTCTTTTCCAAGTGTTGTACCACAATTTTTATCATTTTGAATTTCACCACTTTTCTCTATGACATCTTGTTCCCCTTCTTGAGAGTCAGCAGTCAGCTCCTCTATAAGCATCCTGACATCAAGGTCATCATGCAAGTTAGGTCTTCCAAGACTGACAGATTCACCATTTTGCTTCAGGGAGCTGGTATGAGATTTCCCCTTTTCCATTTCAGTGCTGGCTTGTTCACGAGACATGTGCTGTTCTCGCCTTTGTTGCCTGTCCGTTGCAATTTCCCCTTCCTGACTGCTGATGACAGTCTCTTCAAACATCGGCTCAAGATATTCTTCACACATGTCAATGTCACCATTCTCTTCTATTTCAAGTTCGTGTTCTATTCCACCAACAAAATTACTTTCCTGAGGTATTTCAACAATAGTATCATTTTCTTCAGAAAAATAAGTCTCTCCCACTTGTGAATTACGTTCCACATCCCAGTCATTATTCTTTTTTGGGATATCTGCTTGATGTTTGATGTATGAAAGAATCTGTTTCTCTTTCACCGAGTTCTTTTCCAGGAGGTTATCAAATTCATCTGCAACAGGTTCTCCTTCTCCTTCTTCTTCTTCTTCACCTAAAACAAACCGGCAATTGCAACTTTACTAGTCTGAAGGGCAAATTATATTACAATCAAGCTTTTTCTCAACCATATGTAAGCAGAAAATAAATTCAGGAAGAAAATTTTACCCACAAATATTTTTGTTGAAGACAGCTTCTATAGTAACTTAAAAAATATTCACAACAGTAATTCTTATAAGAAAGTTAACTTATCTCTAATCTACTTAATACACAGAAATCTCTATCAATTAATCTCGCTTGTAATGTTTGTCCGAGGTTATAGTATATTTTCTATGGGCCTGACAACATTCCTAGGTAAACAATGCTAAAAATCTTTATTTGTATCGGGTTCCTCCCCCATACCAATTGTTTATATCATTTGCTCCCTTCATTAATGATTACAAGCAATTATCATTTAAACATTACACATCTGACAACATATATGTTTTCAAATGCAAACAGCACTATGCCAATGATTGTGTTGTAATGGTTTATTTGTCTCTGTTTCTTTATATAATCTAATGATACATTTATAATTAGTAGTATTGTGCCTTGTATAGACAGTCAATGTGTCTGGGTGTTCTATGATGTACTTGGCGTGTGCCAATATGGATGATTCTAAGTTACTTGGCAATTTAAGTCTCATACCAGTGGCTTTTATCTGCTCTCCCACTTTTATATATGTTACCTTAAGGTAATACGCCTAGTATCAGATGATTGGTTATTCAGTGTTCAAGGTAAATTCCATATTCCAAAATTTTCTGACTCAATCACAAAGAGTTACTTGAAGACAAATATTGACAAACTGGTGGGCCAGATGAATTGGAATGACTGAAAAGGGCTTGGAAGCCTTCAACAGATAGGTAGATAATCTCACGGAGCTCACAACAAAGGCAACTTTGCAGGATTGGGCCAACTATATTAAGTACATATAGGCATTATGAAAGAGTTTGTACTGTTTGGAGCTCAACAAGTAATTAGGCCTCACCCGTGTTAGGATGGCTACCTCAGAGCTTTCCTCTCCTTAGGGTTATGGAGCAGGGACCCTATTTACGAGGTTTATTAGCGGCCTGGTAGTGGTAGGTGGTCCTGATTTGCCAGAACAGACACAATCTGACAGAGAGCCTAGGATGGAGCTGGCTTACTGACAGGTCATGTGGTCTGCAGGCGCAAACGAGGCGGGAGCAGGCAGGGCCTGATAGAATTGGACCTTGCTTACGACTGTGGACTGGACCGGTGGGCAAGTGACAACTAGCATCGACCAAGGTGGAGTGGGCAGCACAGGCGAGATGGTGCATGGCATAGCAAAATACCCTGGCATGTATTCAGCAGCAAACCCCGGTTCAACTTTGTGGCTTCTGCAGTGATAGGGACAATAGAGGGTAGTGTGATACGTAGGCCTGGGCGGGCCTTCTGGAGAGCCAACCTCTCCAGCGCCGGTGCCCTGACGGGCTCACAGTGCCTTCCTGGGTTTTCCAAAGGAGCAGGATCTAGCTTAGTCCCCAATAAGGTTCATGATCATGTTCCCTCGGTTTTCTACCCTAATCTCCACACCATGAATCATCCCCCAAAAATTGGCATAGTTGCTCACTCTGGCGAGTGAATCCACTGGCAATGAAGATTGAAGCCTTTGACACACTGTCCTTGGTGGGTGGCAACTGACAAGGTGCTTGTGTCATAGTCACCTTCAGAGCAGAGTGCAGAACTAACTCTAAGCATGAAGGAAGGGCTTATGGGAGGGTGTTGCACACCTGTGCCTTTCCTCCAAGTACAGAAGAGGAAAGTTGACGAAACAGGGTCAGCCAGATATAGGTACAGAAACAAAGTTGGCTGAGAAAGAGAAGAGCTGAGCTTAGATTCTGTACTTGTCTATTACAGTGAAACTTACTTAATAAAAACCTCTATTATATAAAGTTCTTGCACATATATATAAAGTTTTCTTCTTTCCCCTTGTAGTGGGATAGGGCATTTTATATTAATTTGTATGCTAAGTAAAAGTACTTCTTAATTTGAATTACAATGTAATGTCAAGTCAATAGGTGAAAATTAGTCATGCTAGTGATAAAGGTTGCCTGACGGGCAGTGCCTAAGGTAGCCAAGTGCGTGGAATTTTGAGGTGTGCTGTGTTGCTGGGGTGAGGGTAACCCCTTTGTCAAGACATAAGCTGGCATGGTTGAAGCCGTGTGGTAATTAATGCGGCTGTGCATCACAAAAACCAACTAGCAGCAAAGCGACTGACTAGCAGTTACGCTATACGTTGTAACCGGGACACCAGCCAGTGACAGACTGTCTCGTGTTGACATGCTGCGGACTGACAGCACAAACTGGCTAGCAGAAATGTGGTGGCGTGGTTGGGATACAGGCAAGTGATAGACAAAGCTAGGGGTGGAGATCGACAGCCCTTATACACCATCCGACCTAGGTAAGCGAGGAGGGTACAAGCAAGGGATGAGAGAGGGTGAGAGAGATGGAAGAATGCCCTTCCCCACTGTACAGACTGGCTGCACATGCTCCCACCATGGTATGAGGGGCAGAAGCAAACACCTCCAGTAGAGTGCACGTGCAAACTGCACAGGTGCACACAATCCTTGGTGACTGTCCCCACTCCATTCAGACTCAGTGGTGTGTAGTGGCATACGGTTATACCTTGGGGGATACAAGCTGTAGAGGAGGTTCAAAACGAACAAGTCTCCCATAGTGAGTCAAGTGTCCCCCCCCCCCTTAACACCAACATTAGCCAGAGCCAAAGGTATGGAGTAGGCGTAGTAGAAATACTCAATGAAGGCTACTGGGCTCTCACGAGATGACTGAAAAAAATGCTCACTCTCCCTCTCTCATGAAATTGCCTCCTCATGCTCTCAACAACCAGGTGGACCAAGGGTATATTCAGTATAAGCTGATGACAAGTGTAGGATGTGAAGGATCCTGTCCCTACCCTCAGGAACAGTGTTGTGGTATATGCTGACTGGATGCCTGAGTACTGTATAATCCCATGAAAGTAAAACTTTAAAAAGGTTGAAAAAGTGAGATGTAGTGGAAACTCGCACAGTCTGTAGCAACGCTAGGCAAAATCTAAAAACCTGGTTGGTTACAAAGTTTCTAGCCTTAAAGAAATAGCTAAGGTTACTAGTCTTTGGATGGTTATGTTACTGTCTGAAACTTACTGGTACTCAAATTAACAGGTTATATTTTAATCTCCGATCACTTGACATCTCCTATTTACATTGAGATCAAATTATCTACAGGTATGAAAGACTGCTGGTACACTTCAAGGTTACAAAGAATGGCAAATAAATAAATAAATCAAGTAATTAATTAATTAATATTATTATGTTTAAGTGACATGATGCAAATACGTCTCTTTGGTGTTTGTTGTTATGGCTCGGGAAATGCTTTCTCTGAATTAGGCAGCACGCAGGCTTTTAAATAGTCCCTTCATGGTTACTTCCAACTTTCCTTAAGCCCTGCTAAAGTTCTACTTCCAGGATATTCCTCCACCTCATGCAAACAAAGCTTAGCAGAGTCTAGAAAATTACACCAATAGAACAGTGCACCACATTCGTGCGCACTTAGTGTAATCATATTTTGCATAAGATCTATTTCTAACTAGACATTACCAACATACCTATCTTCTCCTTGCTTTTGTTAATATTAATTATAAATGGAATTTTGTAATTTATAGACCAAATATGTATTCAATTTAATCAAAAATGTGGTACTTTAATGTTAACATGAATATAAAATGCTTGTGATATATTACATGTATAAGAAACCACTAAGCACGTCATACATGGGGTGATTTTTCAAAGGTTTGATTCGAAAAGTGTGAAGAAACTGCAAATAGACTATATTCTAGCATTACACAATAAAAAACACACAAAAAAAAAATTATGATGAAGCCATGGTACGTAAATGTCTTTGCCAGCAAAAGTCTGTAGATGGCTCAGGTTATAATCCCTGAAAAGGCCTTGAAAAACACTGCTCTATACAATCTAAACAAGGCATTGGTGCATATAGTCAGTTCACGACTGGAAGAGACTTTCTTGAAGCCCTGCTAAAGATCTGCTTTCAAGCCCATTTGTATCCTTCTGCCAAATGTAAACAAATATTGCCATGTGGCAGTCACATGGTAATGTTTACATGCAATGTTTACATTCCACTGTGTGTGTGTACATGCACGTGCCCATTATAAAAGTCATGTATATATTATTAATGGATATTCCACAAGCGTAAAGTGTTTAACCTTGAGAATTTCACACAAAAGAATATGCGATGCAAGCGAAAAACATTTCATTCTATAAACCCAAAATGTGAGTATTAAAAATTTGATGTTTTGTGCGTGTGTGTGTGTGTGTGTGTGTAGGTTTGATTTTGACTGGGGGGTTGGGTGGGGGAGAAAAACTTTCACTTTGATTACATATTATAGATGTGGCACAATACTTTGCATTGAAATGTGTCAACATTCAAGGAGTCCATCCAACAACATAAACATGGCACCGCCAATCTCTCATAAGCCCCCGGATGGCCGTGCTGTCACGAGGTCAGGAACCGAAGTTCCCATAACTCTTATAGTGGGTTTGCAACAAAAATGCAACCCGATAGACTTTTTTCAAATAATTGAGGCGGTGGTAGGCCGCTGTGTTTATGTTTTAGTTGGGCTCCGGGCCCGTATTTAATGCTGTTAACCTCTGTTGCTATCTTAAAATATTTTTCCGAACAAAAATATAACTTAAAACTAATACGAAAAGACTTTGGTTTCACTAATGTCTAATATTCAAACAATTAAATTGAAACATGTTGCTAAGGAAATGCTTAGAGGAACAAAATAAGTGTGCCACAGATTTTGTAAAGAAATGACAATAACAAATTAAACATAACTAAAAAATGTGGCTCCAGTAAACAAAATATTAGAGAGAACTGTTGTTTACAATAATTAAAGAAGCTGACAATGGTGTATCCGAACATCTCCAGTTTGCATTAAGTTAAAACATCCTAAAGGCATAAGCCGCAGTACTTATAAATACGGTTTATTTATTTATTAGTCAGTTAGAAGTACCGGTAATAACTAATGGATTNATTTATTTATTAGTTAGTTAGAAGTACCGGTAATAACTTATGGATTGTAGTGATTCCATTTGCTACAGAATTACCATAGATCAAAATGAAAAAGTACATAAACAACTCAACACATCAGCAATTATAAAAAAAAAAGAAATGAATACATCAATCTTCACTCCAAAAATTAGAAACCAATTATTCAAAAAAATGTCATACTTCAATAGCTGCTCTCTGATGTAGACTGCTACTTTACATATAATGCTATAAAGCAATGCTCAAAAACATTACCCTACAATTTAACACTACACAAAAAGATTTTGTAAAAAAAGGATACAGCAAACGGAATGTTGTGCTCCTGCAGCCAATTGATGATGGCATCCTTCCTCCAGCTACTGTTGGGGAACTTCTCNACAGCAAACGGAATGTTGTGCTCCTGCAGCCAATTGATGATGGCTTCCTTCCGCCAGCTACTGTTGGGGAACTTCTCCAGCTGAAATCACCACACGATACAACAAATTAAAATGTATTACCCTTGAATGTTGCCAACAGTAACAACGTTCGACGATGCTATCAAGTTATTAACAAATTTTCTTTATGTTC
Source organism: Clitarchus hookeri (assembly GCA_002778355.1). Taxonomy (NCBI): domain Eukaryota; kingdom Metazoa; phylum Arthropoda; class Insecta; order Phasmatodea; family Phasmatidae; genus Clitarchus; species Clitarchus hookeri. Next base: position 42,784 of record NQII01004640.1, read on the forward strand.
TTGTAAACACATTTCGTAGGCCAACATAATTGACCTTAGCACACACAACTTGCAAACGCAATGGTTAATACTACATATATTTTAACATACCTTAGAACTGTGGATCTAGAGCGTTTCAACATTTCTGCCGCTCTTTCTAAGACGTTGCAGGGTTTCATTTCCCCTCGCCTAATTAGGGAATACAACGATTCGGTAAGATTAATGATGTCCTGTTGGCGTTGATGAGTGGTGACTTCTCTTTTATTCACCTTGCTAGAACTCATGACTGCACATAAAAACTACTGCAACATACAACGTAAAATACAGTAAATAAAATTTTAAGCAAACCTGAAATAAATTTAAAAAATATTAAACACGTAAGAACGCACTACGAGTAATCTCTTACATAGGTATCAGAAACGAAAGGAATCAGCACAATGAGAAATAATAAAAAGCAAATAGTATTTAAAAAAAAAAAAAAAGTTAAACAAGACAATCGCACAAAATTCTCTGGCATGTGTGTCGACCACATCTCGCCAACAACACACGGAACAAAGGTTTGTAAACAAATGGCCACTTTACTTTCACCTTGAGCGTCATCATGTGACTATGCAAGAAACATTGAAATCTAAATACGTTAGCATCACGTCATTAATAATTGGCATAATAAGATACAAGTCTTTTCGAAACCCATTTGTAAGCCATAAATTAACAATTACGTTAAAACTTTGGAACTATTTCCTCTCTTTGTGCTGGCAACCTAACGGCATAACTGTATCCGCACTCGCCGCTGTTTGTAATGTTATATGCATGTAGCTAACGGCTAGGATGTTTTTTCAAAGGTTGATTTTCAAAAGTTTCTTCCAGTCGTGAACCGACTGTACAACATGGTACCGTAAAAGAGTTTGAGAGCCTTGTAGGCCTGAAAATCAAAGACACTACATAATGCAAACAAAGCTTTAGTAAGTACATGACAGCATGTTTAAAGGGTTTGAAGGGTTTAAAGGGTTAAGTCATGCAGTTATGCAGCACACAGGTTTGAAAATTCAAAGAAGCTACACAATAAGACAAAGTTATGAGATTATATACATAGTAAGTAGCAAAAGTATAGACACTGAAGCTGCTTTAACATACCAGGACTGTGAAATATCTGTTGCACGCTTTGACTGTAGCGTCACTTTGTGGTTAGCCTATTCTTGCCAAGCACTGTGGATACAACTTTTTATCACTGTGACTCACACTGGCATGCTAATTAAGGGGTTACTCTTGATTTTACACAGAGGGGTAAAAACACTCATTAAACTCACTTCCTGCCTGCATTAACAACGGTGCACTTATGATAAAAAATGTAGAGTCTAGTTGCTAATATTTCCATTCATCAAAGCACTGCTTGTGATGAATTCTGAGCATGTGAGGAGTATGGCTGTCTCCTCACACAAAGAGTCTATAGCTCTAAGCAGGTACAGAGAGTAATGGGTTACCCTGGTGCACAGAGTCTTTGGTGGCGACAGCTGGCGCTGCAACTCAAGACCAGCTGTGGCTCTAGAACAGCTGCTACTCTTATACTAATGCTGCTCTGGAACTGCCGTTGCTCTGGACCACTGCTACTCTGGTATGGTGGTTGCTAGGCCACTGCTACTGGTGGAGCTTGCCAGTGGTATGAGGGAAGCTGGCGACATGGGATCTCCCGGTAGTGACCAGATCTTGCCTCAAAGTCGATTCGGCATGCCTACCACAGCACTGGGTGTCTCTGTGGCTGCACATAACGTGGGCCGGCAGGCTGCTCTGGGTGAACAGCTGTGAGCTGCGGTGAACTCGGAACAAGAGGTCATGGCAGAGGGGCTCAGCTCGGAAGGTGGCAGACCCTTTCCCTTCACAGCGGCGTGCTGTCGTCCCATCTCAAGCAGCTACATGAGGAGATGTGGAAATGTGCAAAGGGCGTGTGACCAGCCTCTGGCAGGGCGGAGTCGCCTATTCCTCATTGGTTGGCACGCTTGTCGGGGAGGAGAGGGGGTGGAGCCTTGGGCCTTCATCTCTCCTGGTAGGTGCTGGATCTGGCATAGGTGGACACACCACAATGTCTTACATGGCATTTGCATTGGAGGGGGAAGCAGAGCACTGTATGGCAAGCTAGGTCATTGGGTTCTATTTCCTCAGCTGATTATCTGCATGAATTCTCGTAGCTCTGTTGCACAAAGGTAGTTTTAATGTAAACTCTACCCGTAGGGTTCAGATGTGTCTTCTATATTTTACCCTTGTCTCTGCATTTTCTCAGTTTGTAGGGCTGCTGAGTTTTTCACACTTGTAACGTGGCACTAACATATTCTCTTTTAACTGTGGGGGTCTAGCCTTTTAGCTTATGTATGTAGCTCTCCTGGGGTTTGCAAAGAGTGCTAAGAGGGG
>NQII01004640.1:45187-140025 GCA_002778355.1 Clitarchus hookeri
GGGGGGGGGGGGGTGCAAAATTTCAGAGCATGAAGTTTGCTTCCTCTCCTTGCTTTGAACTTCCTTGGGGTTGGCTACTGGGGCACAAGTTAAGGTGTCTGAAACTTATTTTTCTCTCTGCAGTAGCATACGAATCAGTTGTGCCGCCTCTGTTTTCAACAGCTGGAGACTGAGTACATCTTCCGAAATTTGTTTTCTTGGGTTCATCAGAGTTTTGTTTTTTTCCATGTCGCAGTGCATCTTGAACTTTGACCCAGAGGTGGCTCTGGCTGCAATCTGTTATAGTGTGTTGGCTGGTGAGCCAGGGTTGACCTAAAATTGTATCTTCTCAGAGCTGTGTGGATACAAAGAACTCTTCTATCGTTTCGCCTCCCACTGTTAAATTTAATTGCACCTTCCTTTGTATTTATAGTGTGGCCCCTTCCTGTGCCATGTGTATTGTCTCCAAGCTGCATCAGTTTTGGTATGTTTAAAAGTACAAAATTCTAGTCCATTGCAGTATCAAGGATCATTACCATCTTCTGGCCTTCAACTTTACGTGTGATAAAAGGAGGCGATTCTGAGGTTGGCCATCTGGTCAAGACATTGACAGTGCAGGGCATGCTTGCTGGGCCAGTACTACTGTTTCCTGAGGACTTGTCGGGTTTTCTAGTGCTTTTTACAGGTACCACATTTCCATGGTTCCCTGTATTACTATGGATGAGTGCCTACTTTTGATATGTCAGGGATTCCCAATGAAAATGTAGTTTTGGGCAATGCAAACATTTTGGCAGTTCGTATCTATCCCAACTGGGGACGGGGCCGTATTTTGCAGCTTGTGATCACTGCCATGGCGGTCCAGCCTTGGTTAGTAACTGAGCTTTCAATTTGAATTTCAGAACTTGATAGAGAGCTTCTTGTCTGATAAAGATTCTCGCCTCTTCGCCTGGTTTCTGGATTACTGTATAGAATTCTTCCCAGAGATGGGCCACCAACTTTTCACCAGAAAATAATTTGATCAAATTGTCCTTTGACTGTTCCCAGGCAGTGACAAAATTGTCATAGCATTATCACCATTTAGCTGTCTTATCATGTAGCTATGCTACATGGGAGAGCCATTAGGCTTTTGGAACCTGTGTTCGTTTAAACTCTGTTTTACAGGCTTGCAAGAATTGGTGGGGGTTCTCCTGGGGAGGCTCAGCATATTCGGATAAGAGGCTTTGATCGGAGATGGCTATTTGAGTTTACTGCCTTTTTCAGGGGTACCCAGTTAGTCAGTCTTGCAAACAAGGAAGATGAATTTCAGGCCTCGCAGATCTCATACATGGTTTGCCCTGCCCACTCAAGGCAGAAATAGCGATAGGTTCAGAGGAACTGTTTCCGTGGTATTGGAGACGACCTTCTCCCTCACAGCCGATTGAGTCGCAACGTAACTGTCTGTCTTGACAGAAGCTGCAACTGAGCTCTAGATCATCTAGTTCTCTGTCCTCATCCGCCCATCATAGCCATCTGAAATTAAATTCATCATCACAGTGGGTGCACTCGATGCGGCGTACATCAAACCCAGTACAATTGGGTACTGCGCACTAACTTGCCTATACCCGCATATTTGGGTAAATCAGTAATGTTGTTCTCAGCCATGATGCTCTGTGTTTGGGTGCCATGGGGAGTTTCAACTCCCTTAAGTGTAGTCTTAGCGAAGTTTCTCAACTCCACTCCCCTAAGGCTAGTTTTAATACTGGGGTTCTCAGGGGCTTTCACAGACTCCCAACTGTTCGTAGAAACGTGGGGACACCCCACATTGGATACCAAGAAAATAGAATGCTTGAAACCTCACTAGCATTAGAATAGCTGGGTGTCAGTCTCAGAGATTTCCTTCCCCTAGTGTCATGGAGCTTGTATCTTATTTACAGGGTTAATTGGCAGCCTAGTGGTGGTAGGTTGTTCTGATTAGGCTGGAACAAGCACAATCTGGCGGAGGGTCTTGGGTAGAGCTAGATTACTGATAAGCCGTGTGGTGGACCTTGTGGATGCAAAATAGGCGGGAGCAGGTGAGGCCTGGTGGAACTGGATCTTCCTTACGATTCTAAACTGGACTGGTAGGCGAGTCTCAACTAGCTTCAGCCAGGGTGGAGTAGGCAGTGGGGGCGAGATGGCCCATGATACAGCAAAACACCCTGGTATATGCTCAGGAGCTTAGCCCAGTCCAACTTGGCAGCTTCTATTAGGCATTCAACCGATCTGTGTACCCCTTTCTTTGGCAGCCTTGACCCTCAGTTTAGTGTAAAAAAAGGGCATTCCCCATAACTCCCTCCCGACAACCTGTTACGTGATGGGCCTTCCGGCTCCCAACTCTGCGTTGTGGTATAAACCCAGTCAGTTAAGAAAGTGGGGAAGATAGTGGGTGACTGTGAAGAGCAGCACTTGTAGCAGTTAGCAGTGATACGGCAATAAGGGGTAGTGCGATGTGTAGGCCTGGCCAGGCCTTCTGGAGAGCTCATCTCTTTCCAGCACCGGTGCCCTGATGGGATCGCAACCCCATCCCGGATGTTTTGGAGGAGCAGGATCTAGCTACAGTCGGTTCACGACTGGAAGAAACTTTTGAAAATCAACCTTTGAAAAAACACCCTAGCCGTTAGCGACATGCATATAACATTACAAACAGCGGCGAGCGCGGATACAGTTATGCCGTTAGGTTGCCAGAACAAAGAGAAGAAATAGTGCCAAAGTTTTAACGTAATTGTTAATTTATTGCTTACAAATGGGTGTTGAAAAGAATTGTATCTTATTATGACAATTATTAATGACGTGATGCTAACGTATTTAGATTTCAACGTTTCTTGCATACTCACATGATGACGTTCCATGTGAAAGTAACACGGTCATTTGTTTACTAACCTTCGTAGTCCTTGTGTTGTTGACACACGTGTCAGAGAATTTGTGCGATTATCTCGTTTAACCTATAATAATTCATTTATTTGTCTTGTTTTACTAATATCCGCTCTTTATTATTTGGTTTTTAATAACGTATGATTTTAATTTGTGCTCACTTTCAGTTCTAATCTGTACTGTTTTTATGTGTTTCGTGCACGTGTCTTTCCTTTGCCACTCTATTCTAACGTTGCAGTATTTGCAGATAAGAATTGTTTTCACATTGTCGAAGACGTAGAATCCTTCACTCGCAAACTCTGCCGTCCTGTCGAAAACCGTCACAACCATTTTTAAATAACGTTTTACAATTGCGCAAAACATGCGACTCAGTATACCATCACGCCATTTTAACGTCTGTAGCAATTTCGATCAATACTGAAGATCTTGCCTTCGATGTACGGGAATCTATCGAAAGTCACTAACAATCGATTGTAAATAGACAACAACTATCTATTCATCAAAATACTCACATTTTGGGTTTATAGAATGAAATGTTTTTCGCTGGAATCGCATATTCTTTTGTGTGAAATTCTCAAGATTAAAAACTTTACACTTGTGGAATATCCATTAATAATATATACATGACTTTTATAATGGGTACGTGCATGTACGAACACATATACACACACAGTGGAATGTAAACATTGCCATGTGACTGCCACATGACAATGTTTGTTTACCTTTGGCGGAAGGATACGAAATGGGCTTGAAAGTAGATATTTAGCAGGGCTTCAAGAAAGTCTCTTCCAGTCGTGAACCGACTATACACTCCATAGTCTCAATAAGGTTCATGGGCATCTTCCCTAGGTTTTCCACTCCAATCTCCCCAATGTAGTTCACCCCCAAAGAGTGGTGTAGTCACTAATTCTGGTGAATCCACTGGCTCTGAAACTTGTGGCCCTTGGCACTCTGTCCTTGCTGGCAACTGACAAAGCGGGACCAACGTGTACATCGTCATCACCTTTGGAGTAGAGTGCATGCCTTTCCTTGAAGTAGAGAAGTGGATGGTTGGCGAAACAGGGTCAGTGGGATAAAGGTACAGAAACACAGTTGGCTGACAAAGAGGAGAACTGGGCGTGGATTCCATATGCTTGTCTATTATATCCTAAATGTAAATTACACAGTCCAACCTATACCTGAAAGGTTGCCTGAAGAGCAGTGTCTAGCATTTGCAAGGTACACTGTGTTGCTGGGGTGAGGGTAACACTTATCAAGGCATAAGCCGGCACGGGTGAAACTAATTTGTGGCAACTAATGCAGTCGTGCATCAAGCCAACTGGAAACAAAGCGACTGACTAGCAGGTACACTACGATACAGCTAGGTGACTGGCCAGTGACAGACTGCCGTGAGATGACATGCTGAGCACTGGCAGAGCGTGAACTGGCTGGAAGAAACATGGTGGTGTGGCCAGGAGACCGGCCAATGTCAGACAAGGCTTGGTTGTGCACTGGTTGCACAGCATGAGGGGTGTAAGAAAACACCTCCAATAGAGTGCACATGCAAACTGCACAGGCACGTACAATCCTCAATGATGGTCACCTCTTCATGCAGACTCAGTGGCGTGTAGCACCATATGGCTATACGTTGGGGGAGAGGAGAGTGGAGCACAATTGTGGAGGAGGCTCAAAAAGAACAAAATGTCACCCGTGGCACATCAGTAGTCATCAACTAAATGACACTGATGGTCTGACAACTCATCAGCATGTGTTCTTCAAGGAAGGAAGGACCTAGCTGCTCCAGTATACAAACAAAGGACCAAACAGAGGCAGGATAAACATTTAAACAAGTTTTTCTCTGTAAAGTCTATGGGTCCCTTACAGGGAGTTGCCAAGTATATAAGTCATCTTGAAAAAATGTCAATGGAACTTAGGATGAAACACTAAAAGAAGAAAAGGTAAAACTACCAAAAAGTTTTTTCATAATTAAGGTTCTGAATACCTCCTTGCCTTCCCAAAATTTTGTATTCATCAATGCCTAAGGAACACAGCATGATTCAGCGGGGTATTGACAGTCAATGAGGGTGATTGAGGTGAGTATGGAGCAGCACCAGAATGAAAGGACGGGGGAAATAAGAGATCCCTGAGAAAACCCGTTGACCAGTGGCATCGTCCAGCACGATTCTCACGTGAAAATCCGGGAGTGACCGGGCTGGGTATTGAACCCAGTTCACCTTGGTGGGAGACAAGCAGGCTAACCGCTCAGCCACCGCGGCCACTCCATAAAATAAATCCATGTAAGAAGACAAAATGTTTTTACAGTAAAAATGAACATTTTACAGCAGTGTGCCGTAAACTGAAAACCAGGGAACTTGAGCATTAACATAATGATGAATCTGTTCTGTTTCCATGTATACTCAATGTTGAACATGAACTACTTAGATTATTGGATTGCAGACTAAGAAACAGGACATACGTCAAGGCTCAACAGATTCTAGAATCCTGACAAAGTTTTGAAACAAGATTGAATGTGGCCAATGAAACATCAGTCAACTACACTGGAAAGTATAATGATGAAGTCATTTTGTCAAATGTTAAGATTAAAACCATTTCCAATATGCTTCATTCACAGAGTCTCGCATATCCTTGGATGTAGATAACGAGTCTTTCTTTGTCACATTATTAAGCTGGCAATAATTAACACAAAACCTCAGAGCCAACTTTCTTATTAAACAAGTAAAATAGGGGAAGACCACGACTAAATGATGTTTCTATCACATCTAACTCCATTTCAGAATATCCTCAACTGCCTCATGTGAAGATAGTGGTAGTTGTTTTTTCACTGGAAAACGCGTACCTATTTCTCTACAGTAATTCAGAGAGAGACTTTTCCTGTCGTCAGTTGAGGTTTTCTCTTCTTCTTACTAGCAGTTTCTACAGTACTGTACTTCTGTACAACACTGCCTGGCAAGATGACACCATCCTCTGCTGGTTTAATTAGACCCAAACATCTAATCAATTTTCTTTAGCATGTGCCTGTAATGACAATTTTACTAGAAGCAGATAGCACAGTGGATTGACAATAGACTACCGGGCAGCTCATTGACGAGAACAAATCCTGCCGTGTTGACACCACCAACTCGGTACTGCCTACTCATAGCACACCAAGTCAAGTATTGATACAGAACCCCTGTCTACGAAGTACATCAAGCTCCAAAAGACATTGAGCCTCTATTTCTGCTATGTATTTATTGTGCTCTAAGCTAAAGTCACCAAACTTCAAATTTCCCTTCTCTTACCTCTAACTAGTGTGGTCCCACCTGTTACTGTAATCAATAGCATTCTTCCATACTGTTGTTGGGAGATAGCTGGAGGGAAGGCCCAAGGATGTCTGGTCTTACTACGGTTATGGGCGCCCCAATGTCAATGACCATCTGACAAAGAACAACATTCAAGCACCCCTCCATCAACATGACATCCAAATCCTGTTTCACCAAACGTACCTGAAAGAAAATCGGTTGCGATCTTCCCTCCAGCAGTCACCGACCTTCCCTGACCTTCCCTCCACAAAACTGGTGTTTACAAGTTTTCCATATGTGTTATATTCTCTCACTTGCCTATTGCTGTCTAATTTTCTACTGCTGCCGCTGCTGTTGTGACAGTAGGCTCTCAGGTGCAGCGGCCATCCACACAACAAGCACTCAGGCCATTTTGGATAGCAGCAGCGAAGCTCTGCAGTGCGGACCCTGGCAGCGATGTCCCTCATGGTGATCTGCATCTCCTTCAGTGTCTTCTTGATGCCACCGTCATCTTCATTCAGCATGACTGCCCGTATCAGACTGTGGGATACAGATCTGTCTTGTTGACTACACCTCCAGTGATCAGTCCAGAGCGTCCTGCATGGTGTGCAGCGCAGCCACACATACCACTTGTCATACCTCTTGTATCAATGGCATTGATGAAGAAGTTGGCTGCAATGATGTTATGCAACTCTTCGTGGTATCCGTTAGAGATAGGTGGGACAGCAAAGCAATATCTTGCCATAACTCCTGCAGTGGCTCCCCTGGTCGCTAGGTGTGGTTTTGCAGTTGGGCATGGTGAGCATGTTGAAGGGTATGTCACCAAAACATAGCTCCAAGGCCAACACCAGTGAGGGGTACTCCAGTCAATGTCGAGATTGTGGCATGCGGGGCCTCTCAGTACAGCCGTGAGGTAGTAAGCCTGCTACTCGTCTGACCGGCCATTCAGGGTGGCAACTGCAGTGGTGGAAAATTGAAAATGAATACCTGGATGCAATGTTCCACCATGAATGGTGTTTTATTGAATAATTATACAGGTTGTACACTGTCTATGATAATGATCACAAGGTCATACACCTATGGACAGAGGCTACAGAGTGTCTTGAAAAACATCAGTATCTTGTGTAGCTGCCTTTGGCGACGACGCAGTCCTGCAATCGTGTGCAGACATGATCGTAAAGGTGTCTGATGTCATCTTGGGGAACAGTGTTCCACGCTAATTCCACCTGTTGTTGCAATTGGTGGAGGTTTTTTGCAGGTATTTCAGACCGCACGAAAAGCCATCCCATAATGTCCCATCCATGTTCAATGGGGGACAGGTCGGGTGATCATGTTGGCCAGGGGAGTTGACGAACACCTTTGAGAGCATGTTGGGTAATACGAGAAGTGTGTGCACAGACACTGACCTGTTGGAATAGGAGATCTCCTTGGCATTGTAGGAATGCAAATAAAATGGGCTGGATAATGCTGTGGATGTAGCGTTCACTGTTCAGTGTTCCCTCAACAAACACCAGAAGCGTACGCTATTGGCACCCAGATTATGATACCAGGAGTTGATCCTGTATGTTGCTGCCGTGTACACTCTGGTTGCCGCCGCTCTCTTGGTCGACGCCGCACTTGCAAACGACCATCACAGGTGCCAAGGAAGAAACTGCTCTCATCACTAAACACAACTCCACACCATTCATCCCTCCAGTTGCGTTGTTTGTGATACCATTCGAGGCGGGCTGCACGATGATTTGTGAAAGGAAGCCTGGCAAGCGGCATCCTTGATCGTAGCCCAGCATCCAGCAAACAGTTAGTGATAGTCCTAGCTGACACTCTGGGTGCAATAGTGGCCCTAATCTGAGCAGTGGTCGCTGTGCGATCAGCAATGGCTGCTTATTTAATGTGACGGTCCAGACAGGAATCAATCTGCTGCTGCCGTTCGGAACCAGGTTGACAAGCATGTGCACCATCGTTGGATCACTGGCACCACCAATGACGCACAGCACACACTCCACGTCCCACACGTTGGGCATTTCTTCTGAAGGACCATCCAGTCTCCCTCAGGCCCACAATATGGTCTGTCTCATATAAGTTGGCGAGATTTTAACAGTCAGTGAGTGGCAACTTGATTTTACAAAACAAACAACGTGCCATTTACAAAACCCTGTATCAGCTGATGCATGAACGAACAAAAATAAATATTACGTTGGCTATTCTGAGTGCAGTGCCGACGCGCATCAGACAAGCAGAAAATATGCGGATAAGAGGAAGAATTCTTAGATTAATTAATACATTTTATTTTACGTGATCATAAAACAGCGGTTTTTAGTGTTAAAAACTAAACTTCGAGCTAAAGTAGTAACGTATAGGTATTCAAAATGAAATGCACATTAAAAAGATCCTTATTAAAATGAAATAACTTCAAATCTTAAGAGTTCTTTTCACGTCGTATCCCCACTTTCCATCCATGCTTTCCATACACGCTTGATATTAATTCCAAAATCCTACATAGATAATTTGATAAAATGTATTTCAAACTCGTGTCGTTTCAAGCCAGTAATAGGACAAAAGACAACTTTTAAAAAGACGGGATCAGGAGGCAGGCCAAGTACTGCCATCTGTTGAAAAAACGCATTCGGCTCAAAAAAGTGTAGCGCATGCCATGCGTGCCATCTGCCTCTCTCCTGAAGCACTAACCAGCCAGATCTCCCGAAGCACTAACCAGCTAGAAAAATATAGCTTTCTTGTGTAAAATAACAAATTTATGACCATATACCAATGGTTTTATTTTCCCGTGAATTCTCTCTATAATTTTAAAAGTAACATGTATTTCCATGTACGGCGATTTTGTTTACTGATAATTTCCTTTGGACTGGTAATCATTACGTCTACGTCCATTACACGCCATGTTGTTCTGCCGCCCACTTTGCAAAGTCGTTGGTGAGTTGGCAAATGAAAGTGCGTTGTCAAGCAAGTCCACAAAATTATTTTTATTTCAATTCTTAATGTATTAGCTGTAACGTCCAAAGTGTGATAAGAAATACAATTACCGTCTCGCAAATGTTAATCCAAATTCGATGTCTCGGATAAATTAAAAAAGAGTTGGCAAATATTTAATTTTTTGCAAGGTTATATATTTTTACTTTTATAACACACTAATTTTTTAGACAGATGTCAGTCTATAAATACCTCAAAGTTTGTTCAGCATTACAGTACAATGGCAAGTGGATTAGCTGATAGTGTGTTGATAAAAAATACAGCCTAAATTCCGTTAATTGCATGACGTGTGGTCGTCTATGCTGTTGTGGCATATGTACAATGCTTACTACACATAGGTCGATGCTTGAAACAACCGACTACTCTTTCACCGAGTCAACTATGATTGTATTGGGCTCAGCTGTGTTATGCCTCGTATGCAGTTCCTACTCTGTCCATAGCACGGCACTGTTAATCATTGCATATACTCCCCTCTATCAGTAACCCATGCAGTAATGGTGTTTCTAAGTTACCACAGTGGTGTTCATTTTTCATTTTCCACCAGTGTATTTTAAACTGATGATGGTACTCGCATCATGAAATCTGACCATCATAAGGGTATGGCTTAATTGCAACCCCTTTCTCCATTCCTGGCTGTGTGATACCAACACTGGAAAACTGCAGGCCACCTTCCGAGGTTGCTTTAATGGTTATTGCTTGCCCTGCATTACAACTTATCTCTGCTGCTGTTGCAGTGATGCTAGAACCATGTAACTGTCCCATAATGCTTAGTATTCTGCTGCTGCAGAAATTCCTTCTCTAATGCGCTAATTTTTTGTTTCATTTTATTCTCAAAACTGTTGATCCTTTTGTCTAACTGTTCATTTTTTTCATTTTCATGTCAATTTTATCCTTTGCACAGTCAATTTTTGTGTTTACTAACTCACTAATGCCTTTTATTTTCTTGTCAACATTTTCATTTAATGTGTCTATTTTTCTATCTACTAATTCACTCTCACTAGTTATCTGGCTATTTACATTCTCATTAAGAACATTCAAACTTTATTTTACACTACTAATTTGTGTATTTTCAGTTTCATTTACACTTGTCACATTTTCTTTTACTGTACTTATCCAGTTACTTACATCTTCTTTTAAACTACTAAACTTGTGCCCACACTAACAGTTTTGGCTACCTAGCCCCTCAACCAATGCTCGCAGTGCTTCCAGTTCGGAAGACATTTTTCTCATTTGCATTCACTGCAATGCTTACAAAATACAGTCTTATTTTGGAGCCTACAGTTAGTATAATTAATAAAAACTGGAAATGGGTTAGATCCTGTTTTAGGCCAAATTTTAACCACAGATGAATATTTTGAAATATTCTCACACCCGAATCAATGTTACCAAAAATTGGCCTGGTCTCTCTACAACATTTTTCTACAGTGGGAATATAGTGAGAACACAACTACAGATAATTCTAAGAGTGAATGCATAAACTAAACAAATAGGATCATTCAAGATAAAATTTCATATAAAACCAAAATTTTAAAAATGACTGTAAACTACACACACCATTAGCACTATGTCTTGGTGTGAATTGCTGGCGGGAACATGACACCAAGTTAGGCTACAAATATTAAAGAAATTAAATTGTTTCCTCAAACAGTGTAGGAAGAAACAAAAATATATAATTTGTGTAATTTTCAGTATAGTTAAGCAACGTCATGTATTACATGTATGTTAATAATTAAGTACTGATGCGTGATTGCTAGGAAAGCAGGACATCATGACAAGTAAGTTTTTGTTCTGCGCAAGTCAGGGGAGCAGGCTTGGGGCGAACTCTACCAAGAAGGCATCTGAATGATTGGTCGTCGACTTATCATTGGTCCCTTAAAGAGGATAGGGCAGGTAGGCCGCCTGCAGGGCACGAAGTCTGCGAGGTGCTGCCTTCGGGTGGCTGGGGTGAGCGTTATTGCTGGCTTACCACTACTGTTCCCTGGGACAGCCTAGTGCTCTGCTTCAACTGGACTGGCTTCTGCTGGAGCTGGTGGGAGGGGATGATATCCCCCATCTGGTCCTGTCGAAGACGTACAAGTGTGCTGGGAGGAACATGGCTGGCTGGCTGGCTGGCTGGCTAGCTGGTTGACTCTGACGTCATGGCCGGTGACATCTCAACGTGCGGGTCTGCTGTCGATATATCCCCAGTGGTAGTGGAACACTGTGGCGCAGTAGTTCCACTGCAAGACGGGCAGAGGTTGGAGGGGAGGGTAGTAAAGTGAGACTTCTCTAGGAATTGGGTGGCCTGTTCTCTTTCTGCAGAGGCAAGCAACTGAAAGCTGATATGGGTTGAATGCGAAGGGGATGTTTAGAAGCGAGGACAGCAGCTGTCCTCCTGACATTCCTCCTGCTTCCTCATCGTTGGACGAACGTTATGAGCTGAAATATTCTAATGTTCACCCCTGCAGAGGGTGGCCGGCAACGATCCCCTACCGAGCATGTATACCAGAAGTGCCTGTGTCAGTCCTTGTCATACCAGGCACCCCCACCGGCGAGTTTATACGCTCTAAAGAGAGTTGGTTAGCTGACTCGATTGGCCCAGATGCCTTGTCGAGTGTCTTACTAGTGGTAGTTGCTCTACCATACGTATGTCCCTAGCACCGAGGTACCAGGTTCACAGAATGGATGGCCATCGAATCTGTGGTGTGTGCAACATATGTGCAGTCTGGGTTAGGAGCTGCCCACAGTCCTACTCTAAGTCAGTTGCCAAATAAGTAGTTCCCTGCTGCTGCCTTCTGAGATGACACTTACCAAGTTGGGGAGAGGGCACATGTTCACTACAGAGCAAGGAAACAGAAATAGGCAGGAATACGTTTTTTTTCCTATCTTAGCTCACACTGGATGTTGAACAGACTTTGTTTGAAGGGCAAGACAGGAGAAGGAGGGCGTGTCGGCTGGAAGAATCTGGCTCAAAGAGCGGACAAGAGCAACAATTAAGTAGCCATGAAAACAAGTAAACCCTAATTGCGGCTGTTAATCCTGAAGCGACTGGGGGCACCACATATGGTGTACGTATCGGGTGTGGTGAACTTTGACAGCAAGGGCCATAGGTAGAGACGGCTCTTTGGCTGCATTGGTGGTGAAGACGTCAGAGGCTCAAGGTGCTGGTAGAACTCTGGAAGGTCTTGGGAGAGTCCTTAGGAGGACTGTGGCTACAGTAGTGTGTGTAAGCACGATTGATGCTAACACAAGCTACGAACACAACTGGTGTTTCTGCCGGGTGTCAGCCCATATATACAGCGGGGGCGGGGGGGGGAGAACGGGCGGTTCCTTCTTGTCTCGGGCGCTTTGGTTATTTTCAGCCCTTACCTCTTGGGCTCGGGTGAATCTGCTGCCATCTCTCAGGCGGTGTAGTGACAAGGTAGTTTGGCTGCTACATGGGCGGTATCTGCCACTTGCTTAGACGCAAACTCTTGCATGCCGGCTGGCCTCGTTTCTCATGGCTTTTATAGGCAGGGGCGACTGCATGACTATTCTTTATTACGTTTAAACAACCCTCTCAGTATCTCACATTTTCTGAGGAGAGCTGTCACCTAGCCTTGGAGACGGCCAGTTGGGGTTCATATCTCCTTCGGGGCACGTGTCGCGCACATAAAGATTTGAAGTAAATACAAAAAAAGTCTAAATACGTGTCACGCGTCAATCGCCCCCTCTATTGCGACTGAGAATCATCTCATCAGTTCCGGCGAAAGGGTGTGCAAAGACGGAACTCTTAAGTGGGTGGGTTGGCTTCTTGCTCGGCCGCTCTTCTTTGTCACTTGTCTAGGTTGTGCAGCTGCACGACTTTCCGGGTTGCGCTATCTCTCTCTTCCCTTGCGGGTCGCTGGCATGGCAGCTTGTTATGGCTACGGTCCCCCCTCCCTAGAGAGTGTTACTATGTTTTGCGGCAAGAAGTCGGATAAATGAACCGCCCCTTCAAGGTAATGGAATGAAAAGAATGTTGCTCACACTAACAGCTGAGAGCTGTGGTTCTTACATAATACATTTTACAATATTGACCTGTAAGAAAACACAATTCACATGCGATCACGTATGAGCATCAAGGGAAAACAGGTTGGCTAGCCCAAACTTACATGGGCGTGTTTCTAAGCTGTCCCCTGCCATGACGCTGAAGGTGAATTCCAAATGGGCTGCTCTGAAGCCTCTCGTAACTGGTAGCACAGCAGGGGCAATTTACGGGTGTCACTGCGTCAAACTAGGACAAGGCGTCTTGCCCTCCTTCTAACTAAATACAATGTGAGTTACACTTAAATATTTACATTACTTACATAATGGCGTACGGGTCACCTACGGTAGCTTAAAAAACATGGCACTCAAAAGAACACATCACATTTCAAAATAAAACATAACACTTTAAAAGTTCAGATAGAAATTATTTACAAATATTTGTTGTCCATATATGCAGTCTTTAACTTGGCAGGCATTCACCTGCTGCTGTCTCTCTTATCAATTATCTAAATTGACCTACTTCAGTGGGATTGTGGCGGTGCACGCCGTTATGCTGAAGTCAAAGTCCTGCGGGTGGGCGTGTTACCACTTAAATATGATATCCTTTCATTGCGGCAATAACCCCAAATTTACCAACTGGTTCTAGGTTCCGTGAGTCCTGCCTCTCTTCCTAGTTTACCTGTCCTGCTATTTACACTTCTATGCTGCGCTTCTCAGCTCTCTCTCTTCCACCCTAGCATAGTCCCACCACCACCCCTTTTTATACATACACTAACTGGTTAGCGTTCTTTTTGCTTTCGCAAAGCTGTATGTTGGGGGTACGACCACATGTACTTGCGCGTGGGCCATGCTGTTTCCCGGTACCGGCTGCCTTGGTTCTGGAGATTGGTGTGGCAGGTACGTGGAGGCAGCTCTCATCTCTGGGGTTCCACACTTCCGCTGGGCTCATCTGCTTCATCCTCGGCAGACAGAAGCAGGGATTCGGCATTGCTCTGAGCCTCGCCTGCAGGACAGAGCATCACTGGGGTTACATCTCGGCNAGCTGCCTTGGTTCTGGAGATTGGTGTGGCAGGTACGTGGAGGCAGCTCTCATCTCTGGGGTTCCACACTTCCGCTGGGCTCATCTGCTTCATCCTTGGCAGACAGAAGCAGGGATTCGGCATTGCTCTGAGCCTCGCCTGCAGGACAGAGCATCACTGGGGTTACATCTCGGCTGGACTCATCTGCTTCTTTGGCTGCGACAGGCTGATGTGGGGACTGGACATCGCTCTTGGCCTCGCCTGCGGGGTAGGACACTTTCGTCCTGGTTAGATGAGGCTTCTGCACTGTTGTCCGGCACTGCGTCACCGCTGGGCTCATATGCTTTGGCCGGGGTAGGCAGGGACTGGACAGCACCCTTTGCCACCCCGACAGGGGAGGACACCTTGTTCTGAGTAATTGAGGCAGTTCTGCACTGCTGTCCAGCACTGTGTCTCCGTTGGGCTCATCTGCTTCGGCCGGGTTAGACAAGGGCTGGACAGCACCTTCTGCTGCATCCCCGGCATGGAATTCGTAAGAGATTGGAGGGGATTCCATCTCAGATGTTGATGTTTCTTTCTCGAGCTCTTCCCTTGATGGGTAGTATCGAATGGCGTCAGCTGAGGTTCCCGGTCAAGGGGTGACCGCCACAAGATCTGTGACCAGTTGGCCTGGGAGCTTCTTCGTGTTGATCGGGTGTCTCTTCAATTATACTTTGACGGGGTGGACGGCATAGTCTGAGTTGACATATCTCCTCAGAGGGAGGGCTGCAAGTCCCCGCAAGGGTGGTAGTCGTGGGTGGCCACCCTCCAGTGACTGATTCAGAAGTCGAACCCAGGTCCTTGTCTCATATGCCGGTTTCCTCCTCCTGTTTCTTCGCCTGTGGTTGCATTCTTTGGGTCTGCTAGAGTTCTCCTACCTGCAGTTGGAGGCGGACAGATTCTTCCCTCTTCCGAGCTGGGCCAGGCAAAGGAGTGGTGTGATCTTGTTTGCGACTCCAGCTAACTGTTAACAGGTCTTGGTCCCCAAGCTGGATACGGCCCTGTTTAAAGTTTAGTACACATTGCTGCTGCCATGGCTGGCATAGAATAATCTCCTCCCCTGTACGTGGGGCCACTATGAACTTGGCCTGGGTGGTTTAGTTGCATATACTAAGGGCAAATTTGATCATCCCCTCCACCTTTAGTATGCAGTCTGATTTTGCCATGTGTACTTTCCCTGGCAGCGACTGTGGAACCCAGTGGTTAATTGGACTAGTACTTCCTCCTCCGAGAATTGCGTAGCCAGTCTACTGCTTAACTGCTCCCATTCAGTTACAAACTCCCCTTATCAGTTCCACCACTAGAGAGCTTTACCAGACATCTACTTTTGGGCCCAGGTCATCCACTGCTTAACCGGTGTTCTGCTGGCTCGAAACCCTCTCTCACACTCCTAGGTGAATGCTATCGGGTCTTCTTGGGGGCAACGTGGGAACTCTGGAAGTTGTAACCCATCTGGGCTTTGGACAGACGCCTAACTAAAGGACCCGGGATTGCTTGGTTGATATCCTTGTGCCCTACGACACACCTCGCAACAATACACGAGCCCTGGTCAGGTAATCCTTTCATTCGGCAATACTGCGCAGACTTGGTGAAAGGTTTGGGAGTACGTGATACAACGTACTGTGTTTATATCGCATCCTTCGCAGCTAATCCAATCGCATCGAGCTGCCTGCTGCAAATGGCAGTCTTCACATCAGTATTCTAAGCTATCGGTAAACCTAGGCTACTCATTCCATCCTAGGCATTGGTAAAGGTACTGGGCTTCGCAGAGCGCACACTGGATCAAGTACTGGTCTTCGCCACGGCAGGTGGATAGGTGGCACTTTCTTTAACGGCATCTCCATGCACGGCATTCATGGCGGCCGTCTCGCTAGGTTGATCAAATTCTCCCCTCCTTCAGAGATGGTTGAGGTTAAGTTGAGAAACACAGGGTGTTTTAAGACATCCTGAAGTCTAATACTGAATGTCGTTAACCTGACCTGTTCTCTTAACTGAGATTCGTACTGACCTGGTTCTGCTAATCGAACGCAGTTAAATTAGTTGTGGCCCCACGTTGGACACCACTAAAAACCCCAGTTACTTAGATGCACGAGGGCCAGGGAAGTGGGACATCAAGACAAGGGAGTTTTTGTTCTGCGCAAGTCAAGCACACAGACTTGGGGCGGAATCTACTGAGGAGGCATCTGAATGATTGGTCGTCGACCTCTCACTTGTACTTTGAAGAGGGTACGGCGGGTAGACCACCTGCAGGGCATGAAGTCTGGGGTTGCGAGGTGCTGCCACCGGGTGGCTGAGATAAGGGTTATTGCTAGCTTACCACTGCTGCATGTTCCCTGGGACAGTTGAGTGCCTGCTTCACCTGGGTTGGCTTCTGCTGGAGCTGGTGGGCGGGGATGATATTCCATGTCTGGTCCCATGGAAGATATATGGTTGCGCTGGCTGACGTGACGCCATGACCAGTGACATCTCAAAGGGCGGGTATGCTGTCGGATCTATCCCCAGTGGTAGTGGAACACCACTGCGCAGTAGTTCCACTGAAGGATGGGTAGCTCCGGGAAACCTAATTGGGAAGGCCAAAGAGGTTGGCGGGGAGGGTAGCGATGTGAGACTTCACTAGGTGTTGGGCAGCCTGTGCTCTTTCCTGCGGGGGCAAGCAGCTGAAGGCTGGTATGGGTTGAATGCGAAGGGGATGATTAGAAGCGAGGACAGCAGCTGTCCTCCTGGCGTTCCTCCTGCTTCCCCGTCGACGGGAAAACGTCATGAGCTGGGATGTTCTAATTTTCACCCCTGCGGAGGGCGGCAGGCAACAATCTCCTAGCTAGCATGTACACCAGAAGTGCCTGGGTTAGTCCTTGTCAGGTTTGGCACCCCACTGGCGAGTTTATATGCTCTGGAGAGAGTGGGTTAGCTAACTCGGTTGGCCCAGATGCTTCATCGTGTCTGTCTAGTGGTTGCTCTATGTCGCTAGCACCAAGGTACCAGATTCACAGTATGGATGGCCATTGAATCTGTGGTGTGTGCGATGTACGTGCAGTGTGGGTTTAGGGGCTGTCCACAATCTTACTCTAGGTCGGTAAAGAGTTGCCAAGTACGTGGTTCCTTGTCACTCCCTTCCAGGATGACACCAGGTTGGGGAGAGAGCACACGTTTACTTCAGAGCAAGGAAACAGAAGTAGGCTGGAATACGTGTTTTATTATCACGAAAATAGAATACGGTGACCCGTACCATCTCCTATCTTAACAAACACAGGATGTTCAACAGACTTTGTTTGAAGGACAAGACAGGAGAAGGAGGACATGTCGGCTGGAAGAGCCTGTCTCGAAGAGCGGACAAAAGCAACAATTAAGTAGCCATGAAAACAACTAAACCATAATTGCAGCTGCTAATCCTGAAGCGACTCGAGGCACCACGTGTGGTGTACGTGTCGAGTGTGCTTAACTTTGACAGCAAGTGTCAGAGGTAGCGATAACTCTTCAGCTGCGCTGGTGATGAAGACGTCGGAGGCTTAAGGTGCTGGTAGAACTCTGGAAGGTCTTGGAAGAGTCCTCAGGACTGTGGCTGTAGTGGAGAGTGTTAGCACGACTGGTTTTAACACGAGCTACGAACACAGCTGGCGATTCTGTCTAGCATCAGCCCATATATATCCTGGTGGGGGGAGGGGTCCGTGTCCCGGGCGCTTCTGTTATCTTCCGGCCGTCATCCCTCGGGTCGGATCAGGCGGCGGCACTGCTGCCATCTCTTGAGGGTGTAGCGGCAGGGTAGTTTGGCAGCTATACGGGCAGTAAATGCCGCTCACTTAGGGGTAAACTCTTGCATGCCGGCCGGCTTCGTTTCTCACGGGTTTGATAGGCAGGGGCGATGGTACAACTATTCTTTATTACGGTTAAACAGCCCTCTCAGTTTCTCCCGTTTTCCGAGGAGGGTTGTCACCTGACCTTGGAGGCGGCCACTTGGGGTTCGTATCTCCTTTGGGGCACAGGTCGTGCACGTGATAATTTGAAGTTGATACAAAATAAAATAGTTGAAATACGCGTCACACATCAGTACACAAAGTAAAGTAAAGATGTCCAAAGTTCATTTACATGCTGTGCAGTCCTTTTTTTTCAACTAACATGGCAAAATAAGTGAACACTGTTGGTTTTACAGACCCGTATTTAGGCTGTTTGAGGCCCGCAGTGGCTTGTATAGACAAGGTGGCCCGATCCAGAAAGTTCTCTGCGCCCCAAGTCGCGCTGACAGAGGCGAGGATGATGACCAGAACATTCTTGGAATGATAATCCCTGACATTTGATCTCCAAAGACCATAGGTAGCAGGAGCTCTGATAGGCTTATTATGGCACACACTCGTGTGATGCAGCACCACCTTTGTAAATGCTCATTTCTCCAGTTACCAGTGATGTCCTTGAGCACCATAACTTGCAAGCCCGGGGAGAGCAGGGCAAGGGAAAGGATACAAAACTGCCACATTTAACAATATGTTGTGTCTCTAACAGCACCCCTGCAAAACTATTAATTTGGGAAGAACAAGAAAGTCAAATTATATAGAACATTTGTTGTAACTAAAACATTGACACATGCAGAAATTCATACCTTAAGCCTATCCAAAAACATAAATCACAAGTGTACCATACGGGTTATGTGTGTAAATCCGACACACTGTGTTTGTATTAACATCTTGTAGAGCAGATGAGCAGCACTTATTTACGTTAACGTCTTCGTTAAAAAGAAGCTAAAAATTTCAAGCAGCAATAATAATATTTAACCACAACATAATTAAGGAAGTAACAGAGTCTGTAAAATTATTCCTACGTCACGTAATAATAGCTGCCAGATATAAAGCGATTAAGAGAAATAAATGACTTCCTGCTGTATCACAAAGGGATTATCCCACGTACTAAAATTATGTTTGTAAATAAGGTAAAAGCATATTGAACATGTGGAAAATTGTAAGGTACTTGTAATTGTTACGTATCATATATTTTGGGCACTGAAATTTTATTTGCTAATGTTGAGAGCAGTGTCCATTGGCCTTTTGTTTCGGCTGTAAGAGGGGTCATGCACCCCTCCCCTCAAGCAGATGCATTTTGTGACGTCAACAACTCCCTCTCCCCCAGCCGGGCAGGTATATAGGCCGGTTGCAGGCAGGGCAGAGGAAAGCATCCACATGATCTCCGCACCCTCCCTCTCTCTCTCCCACCGACCAGGAGCCGAAATACGCTCAGTGTAACTACCCGCTAACCCATCCTTCTAGCCCGTGGGCCGAAATACGCTCAGTGGCGACAAAGGATTCTCCTAACTTTTCTTGCCCCTTGTTCTGCTACCCTGGGGCCAAAATGTGCTAAACGGTAGTAGGACATTCCTTAAAACCTCCTGTCAGTGGGGTCGGGGCCGAAACATGCTCAACCACTGTCAACCTCTACCTAGGTACAGGGGTCGAAACATGCTCAGCTGCCATCCCTCTACCTCCTACTCCAACCGCCAGGGTGCAAACCTATGTGGACATTAGGAACGCACACCATGCCTTGCCGGAACAAGTGCTCATCGCGCGCGCCGCCACCTATTTTCGGTTGTGTAAACTCCATTCAGAGCCATGCGGTCATGGTATTCTATTAGGTAGGGTGTATTTCAGTGTATTGTAAGCAAGTGTTCTCAAGCAATTGTGTATGTAAACTTGAAATTGTACCAGTACGGAAAATAAAATCCAGTTAAGAACAAGTGTGTGTTCCTTATGTCAGCTCAATCACCCTCCTATTTTCTTGCTCTAAGAAAATTACTAAAGGAAAGAGCCAGTGCAGAGACACATGCCGCCTCTTAACCTACAAGTGATCCTTCTAACTTATTCACTTATCAGGAACTGTGTCCTGCCCCTACCACCACTCTAGAGAAATTCACCAAGGCCGAAGCTGGTAAAGAGGTCAGCCCGCCTCCCGTTCCCTCGAAATCCCCACATGACACCAAGTTAGGGAAGATAAGGAGGTACTACGAGCGGCAGCTATCTACCCTGATATCACCAATTAAAACCCCGGAGAAAGACCACCGCCCGATACCCCGGCACGTGAGGCAATTGATCCAAGAGCTCTTCTAGCTACAACCAGCATTCTTCACTTCAGCTTCCGGAGGTGGTAAGCCAGAAGTTTATTTCGGTCTAGTGCACATAAAAACTCTCACAGGCAGATACCTCCCCCTGACACTTGTTCGTTTACCGTGGCTATTCCCCAGTCTTCTTACCACTCACCACACCCACAGGGAACGGTTATACTAATTCCCCAGCCAGACCCCCCAATGTCAGTTACACCTAGGCCACCCACCCTAGGTGCAGGTATAGCCAGTGCCAGACGGCAAGCTTTGGCGGCACCCAACACATGGGGCCCAAAGTCTGAGAGCCCGCGTTAACATTTTACTTCAATTAATGAGTAATGCCTCTTTTTCACAAACTAGGCAATACTGTACAATGCACTACACCACAAGCTTAAAAAAATGTCTGACAGAAACCTACTTTCAAACAGTGACAATCTTCAACCACTGTAAACAGTACATCACTCATCCATCCAACTCCCTACAATATAAAAATACACAGCCCAGAATTTCTGCAACTCAGACAACTTTACCAATGAACTCACCTGTCACGTCAAAATTGAGACTCTCATCTGGGACATACAAATTGTGCTTTTTGTGGATGCACTCCACAATGGTCTTCTTCAACATACTCAGCTCCACCTCGATGCGGTCAATGTAATTGAGCAATCGCGAGCAGCGTGAACACAAGACGCCCTGCTTGTGCCTCAAGGTCAGCTGGTCGGCAGACACAATCTTGTCCAGTTTCTGACACATCTGTATCTTAGTAGTAGAGGTGCATGTATCAAGAGGCGTGCTGTCCATGGCGGGTTTATCGCAGAGTCGACACCTCTCCACCCGCGACATATGGTCTTCCGAGCTGCCCTGCCAAGCCAAACACACCAGTTACTTGATATCTGACGGTATCTACAAGGTATGTAAAAATTCTGACCACAAACAATTTACAAACTTCACCAACTGTCTTGACTATCAGGTATACTGCAAATATTAACAGTTATCTTAGGAACACAACCAACATAAAACACTTTGCAGTGTTCTTATGAACAAAATATGCTTCAAAACAGATTTCTTATGATACACAATACAGACTTTAAAGAGACAGAAAACAATCAAGTAGTCTGGTATCAGACTGTCTTCTTGACAATGCAAAAATATTGACTAAAGGTACTTTTACACAGTAAAGTCAGAATGTTAAACCAGTTGTCTGTCTGCACCATAGGACATTAAATATTATCCCATGTGTGAAGGAAATTTTGTATACGGAGTAATATCCACGCTCAATACTCCTAATACACGAGTGTGATTTAAGACACCTAACATTACATTGTAGACAAATAGTTAGGGGGCCACATTTGAACCTTTACGTGTATTTTGTCAGTATGCGTGATTGCTTCTCATATCTCATTAATGCTCAGTCTACTGCTCTTTGTACACCTGCCTAGAACCGCCTGGTTATCGCGGCCAATGTACATGCTAGTGATGCAACGAATATTCGCATTCGCATTCACGAATATTCGCATGTTATTAAACATTCGCATTCACATTCGCAAAAATGATGCCAATATTTTGTGAATGTATTTGGCAATGAAAAATGAAAATGTTTATTAAATAATAATGCAACTGCTATGATTAAGACATTTTTATTTATTAACATATTTTTTATGTATAAGGGTGTATTTTAATGATATTTGGGAAACAGCCTTGTAGTTATTCACTAGATTACATAACAGAAACACGCTCTTGATATTCTTTTATTCTTATTTACCTAAGCAAAATCAAATTAAGGCAGGTAATTTCTTAAAACTTCTAAACTATATTATAACACAACTGTATGATAAAATACCATTGAACTGCTTTAACACAAAACAATGGAATAAGTTATAAACCAACCTTTTTAATTATACATATCAACTTTAAATGAGATCTTTTGTAAAAACACTTAACAATATGCATTTATGCAACCTAAAGGGTATCATATTCAAATATGTAAGATCTTTTAATGAACTAGTAATCATGTTTAATTGTAAATCAAATTGACTTCTTACGAATATAGTTAAAAATATATTGTGAAGAAAAACAAACAATATAATAATCTTCTTTTCAATTAAAACAGATATGTTCTTAACATTTTGTTAATTTTAACTTTGGTACTAATACTAACTCACTAATTATGTAATTTTTAAGATATCCATTAAACATTACTTCTTGAAATCGAAAAATAAAACTATGAAAAATTGTTTATATCTAAGCACAATTAAGTGAAACACTTAGTAATTAAATAAGAGTAGAGGAATATTAAACTTCAGAAATAGAAGTTTTGATGCCTTTTCTCCTTGCAGCCTATTTCGGTGGGGTGTGTAAAAAAGACCAACCCCACTAAAGACCCTTTCGCTAGGCACATTAGTGGGTGGTGTTACTAAATATTGCCTGGCTATGGGAGAAATAATACCATACTTCTTATTTACCGCCCACCATGTAAGTGGATCTACATCATTTTCCACACGTTTATGTAATAAATATTCATTGATGGTTTTTTTTACCAAAACTTCTATAGGGTTCGTACATTCATTTTCTTCTTCACTTTCGCTGGAATCCATCAGCAATTTCATGGTGTCTCTTAAAGATATAGATTTCTCTGTCAGACTGGCACTGGAACCAGATGTTTCAATCCGATGAGTAGTCATTCTGGCACGCTTAGGATTTGAACAAGACGATAGGCTTGATTCATCGTTTCCAATTGACTCTAAAATATTTTTCACAACTTGATCTCTGGTTGAAGAATTTTTGAAAAATTTTAATTTGTATCTCGAGTCAATAAAAGTTGCAGTGGTAAACAATACGTCATTTTCCAAATGGGAAAATCTGCGACATAGTTCTCGTTTAAGAACTAAAATCGTATTCCCAACGCATTCGTCGGTCACATCAAATTCACCAAATAATTTTTTCAAAGTGGACAATAATGGAATTACTGAGGATACAGAAATATTGGCTGCACTTAGTTCTTTTGTAATTTCTTCAAAAGGTCTGAGTAAAGTTATTATTTTTTCCACAATAATCCACTCTTCGGAAGTTAGTTGTGAAATCTTGTTATTCTGGGAAGCATAAAGACATAACGAATCTTTGTTTTTCAAAATACGCTCTAACATATACAAGCTGCTATTCCATCTTGTAGCACACTCTTGTATGATTTTCAGCTTTGGCTGATCGAGTCTTTCTTGTAGAGCAGCCAGTTCATCTTGAGCTACATTTGAGTGATGAAAATGTGTTGCCATCTTTTTACATTTTGCAATCACTGTTATAACGGAATCTTGTGCCTTAAGCCCCTCCTTGACAACCAGCTGAATTTGGTGTGACGAACAATCAATGTCTCTAATTAATAACAAGGAAATACCTTTTTTCATGTTTGTGCCACCATCTCTAACAATGCATTGCACTTTTTCTTTAGGTATTTCCCAATGCGACAACATGGTTTCAAGTTTTATAGCTATATTTTCACCAGTATGTCGGCCATCGTTAAATACCTCTGCGTTTATCACATTCATTTTTCTCTCAAAGTTTTTTGTTATACCATGACATGTAAGACTCAGCAAAGATATTCCTGAACAAGAATCAGACCAAATATCAGTTGTAAAAGCCAATTTTTCAAATGACTTAATTAATCCCAAAATTTTATCTTTAACTTTGCCGTAGAAATTCTCACATATAAACGAAGAAATATGTTGTCTGCTTTTTATATTATACGACGAACAAAGATGGTTCAATAGTCTGACAAATCCAACGCTTTCGACAAAACTAAAGGGTNTATAAACAAAGAAAAATGTTGTCGGCTTTTTATATTATACGACGGACAAAGATGGTTCAATAGTCTGACAAATCCTCCGCTTTCGACAAAACTAAAGGGTAAGTCCTCTAAAGCAATCATTTCGCTTATTAAATTATCAATTTCCAAAGACTTGGCATTGTTGTTATCCCACTTTTTTGTTTTTTCGACGCAATCAGTCAAAGACATTTGTTTCAGGTCGGTTTTCGTACATTGTCGCGAAGTGGAGGCCACAACACTTGTTGTAGAAGCATTTCGCTTTTCATTTTCCCTATTCTTTAAAGCATTATACTCGTTTTTATGCAAAGCTTCCAGGTGATTTCTCATAGCACTTGTTGTTCTTCCTTTGCGCGAGTATTGTTTATTATATATTTTGCATTTCACATTTTTAGTATCACATATTGTAAAATAAGTCCAAACTTCGCTAACACACGACCGCTTCATTTTGAAATATCACTTATCACTGTACAATTACAACAATAGAGTCTTTACAAGTTAAAAACAAAACTTAAGTATGTTGACTTGACGCTGCTCCCTCCTGTACAATACAGGATGGTGGATAGCAGGGTACGTAGTAATTTGTTACGGTGCTGGCTAACGGCACCTTGGGCTGCTGTAAGAGGGGTGACACAAAGACGTAACTGGGTTCGGTTTATTCATGCTTAACTTTTATTGTCCAAAGTTACAGTGACCTGTACATCTATGAGACCTAGCCCCTTTTACATCTCCTCGGACGGTGGAATCTAGCTATCCCGCGCCCTACACACGTCTCTGCGAATGTCTNCTAGCCCCTTTTATATCTTCTCGGACGGTGGAATCTAGCTATCCCTCGATGCTGGTGGCTGGCGTTGTCGTGCTGTCTCTGTGTCTCTCCCGGGAAGTCCTGGGCTCGATCCGTGGACGTGCAGTTCTCTCCTCGTCGCTCGTTGTTCCTCGTATCTGACTCTCTCGTGACTCCGGCGTAACTCCCGACTCCGTCGTAACTGTGTTGTAACTGTCTTGTCGCTGCTGCTCCGTCGTAAACGTCTCGTAACTCTCGCGTAACTGACCTCAACTGTCCTTCACTCTCGCGTAACTCTCTTAACTGTCGCGTAACTGACTTAACTGTCCTCCGTGGCTCCTGTATATATACGTCTGTTCTATTTTCCATAGAACTCGGGACTTACCCTCTCGTGTTTGCGGTGGGATAGGGGTAGGGGGTGCACTGTTTTTCCCCGATTTGTAATTTATTGTGGCGAGGGGCGATAATATGCCCGGGACTCCCCGCGTTCGCAGCATCACGTCGTGACTCGGGCAACATGACAGGTGCAGTTGGTTCGAGCTCGGGGATTCCTCTGGTCGTTAGGCCATTGGTTTACGGCGTGGGTAAGAAAAGCGTCGTCACTACTGGTAGGTATGAGCGGTACGAGTCAAGGTAACCTCAAACTAAATCTTTACGAAAACATTATTAGCAGCTAACTTCATTCAGTAAGCCAGCAATCACGATTTGTTTACTTAGTTCAGAGTCGGGGCATATGGGCTACTCTCGGTTTTAACATGGCCGCCCGGCCAGCCAATTCTAAACGCGCGGTAAAATTAGAGTTCGTAGGCGCACGCTTTTGGCGCCATATTATAAAAACCAGCATTCGCATTCGCGAATGACGGAGGTGAATATTCGCATTCGCAGTCACGAATGTGGAAAAATCGACATTCGTTACATCACTAGTACATGCATGGACACCAAAAAACGCATGAAAGGAAACAAGTGTTTGTTGGTTGGTAGGTAGGGAAGGCTAATCTCTTGTTGACAGCGAAGACATTAGAGACGAAATAAATGCTCAGAGAAACAAGATCCGGAAAGGAATCCGCCATAGCCAGTAGTAGTAGTACGGAACCATGTTGTGCCTCTGTATGGTTAAGACAAACTTGTATGCTTCCCATGTTAATATGGTACGTGATGATTGATGGAATGTATGAAAGTAGTTGTGATTGTCATAGCCCCTCAAACAGTTGAGTTAAGGGTGGTCTGGAGAGGAGCTTAGCTACTGAACCACTTGCAGAAGACCCGTGGAGCACCCCACGAGTGGTTATGGTTAGCACTCAGGGACATCTGGCATTCAAATCACAGTGTGTGAGGGGGTTGTGTGTAGTTAGTACAACTGACAGACTGCCTGTTTTCATAACAAAACCAGATGACACTGCTTACCCAAAACACCAATTCATTTGGTACTTAGATGTTTGTGTGTCATTGTAGTGTAATGTCATACTTTGTAGATTACTATTAAAATCTCTTCTTTCCATATACACTGCTTATACCTACAACTCCTAATAACTGTTCTTTCATTTTATAGCTTTAAGTCTTGTTGACAGCAGGATTATTAGCAGTGCAACCAATGATTTGGAAAACCACGAGCAAGAAAGAAATTAATAATAGCCTTTATCAGGGTACCATCTGGCATTCATCTGGGTTTCAGAAAATTATTTAAAACCAAAACAAAGACAGTGAACAAGGAATCAGATATAACACTTAGTACAATAAAGTAGTAAACTTCTTATCATTCTTAACATAAGGAATTACAGCATGACATGCCAATTAAAAACTTGTAGAATTTTCATGGCATACCATAAGCAAAAGTACAAACCACTGAAATTACCAAGTAACAAATTCCAAATCACCGTTTGAGAATAAAAAATAACTTAAACCCATCAGATTCAATGGAATTAAAAAAAAAATTACCGGCATAAATTATTTAAGGCTTACACAGTACTGGAACAGAATAAGATATGTATGTTATATGAATATTTCCAAACTTTTATACGCACCTGGTCTATTTTTACATTAATATTTCTTCTTCAACTAACACAAATTCTTTTACTGTACAATAATATTTTTTTTTCTTGATTTCCTTGGCATTCCTTTTTTTACTTGGGCAACAACAGATTCATGATTCTTCTTTTCTTGATTTCTACATGTCCCACATATTTTAAGTAAACACTCTGATATGATGAAAAGTTTATTTATGTGCCGATTTACGCTAAGAAACCCTTTTCACAATGCTGCAGTACATTCGATCAAAATTAGTATCACTTGAGAGCTTAGATTTCAAATGGTACAAATGTGTTTCATATCTTCTATATGACTTTAAATTCCATCACTTCATGCACCTTGCATGGATCTCCAAATTCAATTTTCACCTTGCATGCTAATAATCTTGCCGTCCACCTCTTTCCAAGTGTTCCCAACCTTCTGTGTTGTGCTAAAGTGTGACTACAACCAATAAACTACTGGATCAAATAATAATGCACACATTTCGCTCTTCTGTGTTAGATATACGAATTAGAAGTAAGAATAGTTTTTAAAACCAATTTGTAAAATTTGATGCACTGATGTTCCAAGTAAAGAGAAGTTTTGTTTTCACGTGTTATTTTAAATCTATAATGCTTCTACTTCAACACATCTCAAAATAATATCAGTGACATAGCATCTTTATTGTTAAGTTGCAAGCCTTATTTCAACTATCACATGCATGTATGGCACAGACCACCAGCGGCAAATTTTTCCCTCTCCCTAGTCTGATTTTCCAGATCCATAGTACTGCTAGTGTATGACTACATTACCTGCTGAGTATCTTGCAAGGAGCAGAATGCATATTCTAGTCTTGCCTTGTGTTGCAAAGATGCAGATACACACACACAAAGATAATGATGCCTCTCTCTTCTCCTATGGTACAATTCTCTCCCCTGAACCAAAAAAGATGTCAAACTTTTAATTGCTTGTTAGTGTGAAAAGGAAGGAATCTTTGCAACGCATCCGGTTGTCTGTGATGGACAAGCAAGTTACCAGAACCCTAATACTGTAGTTTCAATAACATATTGCAAAATAACATGCAAACCATGAAACTCAACGGGTCTTACAATATTGTAGAGCAGGCTTCCACACTGTTACAACCATCAACATGAAGACAACATATAAAACTTCTTCAACAGCACATTTGTAAATTTAAATTTTAATGTGCTTATTTTTTCAAAACGGAAACACTTCTTGATAACTTTTACTAATTAAGGCAACGACTTGCACCATTAGGTATTCCCAAATCAGAATATCTGTCTGCACTGCTAATTAATATATTTTGATGTTTGAATATTGATCTACGATACTGATTAAAATGCATTCCCCAATACAAGATTTTTCACTTCCTGACAGATCTATCTGTGAAAGAACTTTGTTTCTGACCACATCTTGTCCAACAAACTTTATCAGACCACTAAAAGAAGTGTATGTACTATACTGACGAGGAGTCAATGGTGCCACATAATTTATCTTTGAACAATTCAGGTGCTACTTTGATTCTTTCACAAGTAAAAATTTCTTCCCCCTGTTTTTTTTAACAACATTCATATAAGTCACTACCTGGTAGTATATCCCAAAACTCTGGAAGCCACTTCAGCATTTTACATCCTTCAAAATGAACAAAACTTTTGAATAAATGCTGTGTGTACTAAATAACATTTCCTTATCTGAAAATTTTTAAATAATTTGTAAATGCATTTTTAAAAAAAACCAACTTCCTGCCTGTTGAATTATTAGAGATCTTGAATGTGTTGTGTACAGTACACAGACCACAGGGGGCCCAAATTAAGAGAATCAAGAACGTTAATATTACTGATGTCATGTGATACAAATTTGAGGTCTTTAAATATTTCCAGGTTAAACATTTGGTTCATACTATTTTTTTTATAAGTTCCCATTTACTGTCACTGCCAGACTATTTGCACTATCCTCTTCAACATTCACATAATCACAGCTGTTCAGTGTGTTGAACCTCTCACTGAAATATGAGTAGGGTAATTTTATTATATTATTAGTCACAGTATGACAGCCAAACCACGATAAAATGCACATGTAAGAAACAAAAAATAGCTATCTTATTTAACAGTTTTTAGGAACAACCAAAAAATTGCTAAAAAAATTATGAAAAGAATAAAATATCCTTGCTAAAACTAAATAAATTGCAATGAAAACCAATTAAAAATACATTCACTGGGCCACTGCCAAAATATATAGGTATTTCTCAGTAAGTACCCATAAACTTCCGCGGAAACATGAAAAATAAAAACAAATTTGGTTAAAATCTGTTTGCGACTCTGACCGCAACAACTGAGTTGAGCACGCCGAATGGCGCACACCTAGCAAGAGACTTTACGTAATACATGACGACATGAAGGGCTNTTTTTGACCACCTGCCCAAAACAACTCCCTTGCTTTGAGTGCATGGCTAACCTCCAATCACACGTGCGTAGCAACACTGGTAGCCAATAACACCACGAGCACCTTTACTCTTGTGACTGCGCCATAGTTCTTATGCCTTTGTGCACAGTGTTTAAGTTTTGGGATATGTTTTCAATTGTGCTGTTATGACGATTTTCGGCTTTCCTTTTTGGATTTTGATTACGGATTGCGATTGGAACTGACTGCATTGCCTGTTGACAACCTGCTTATGTTAATTTTATTGGAATACAATTTTAGTTACGGTTTTAGAGTACGGTTTTGTGCTTTTTATTAATTGACTACTAGTTTGTGTTTTTTTGGCATCAACTTTGGATTTTGATTTCAAAATATGAGTATAAACCAGCTTTATGTAAACCAATACAGCATATTAAATCCATAATAACAGCGCACCAGCACTGCCTGTTTCAGTAGCAACCTGCCTCGTTTCTCTCCTAAACATGTTGCCGTTGTCCTTGAAAAGTAGGTCACACCTTCACACCAGCTGTGCACTTGCGTGTCAGCTGACTTCATAGAGGCTATCGTCAGGGTTCCCTTTATAGGCAGTCAGTGCACATTCTTGGGTAATGTGATAAACAGTTTGCTTATTAGCACCACAGTCACATCGAGCGGACAATATTTTTCCCCATCTGTAGAGAAAGTTATTGCATCTACCATGCTGTGTGATTTCTGTTAAAGAGCTGCCCAGGTTTTCTGGGGCAATTCTAAGTTTGGGGGTTTTTCCTTTATGCAAGCTATTTTGCGGTGTTGAACTTGTGATTTTTCTGCCCATTCTTTTGTCCATGCTCCCAGGAAGTTGAATTCGTCACTAGGTAGGTCTTGTGCACTTCTGAGCGGTGGATGTCTTGGACGAAGCCTATCTGTGAGGTATTTGTGTATTAAGTAGGCTCTCATTTTGGAAGATTTTCTTAAATTCTTTGATTAAGGTGTTTGATCTACATAGGTGGGGAGGTGCAATGTGGTTCAGAACAGGAAGCCAGTAAATGGGAGTTGATCTTATTGTCCTTGATATTTCCTCATTATGTTGTTCAGTTGTGCATCAATAATTTTAACATAAGGGCTATTCAACAAAACCATAGCGCAGTACTCTGCGAAACAAAAAACTAGTCTCAGAGTCAAACAACGTAGAGTAGAAGCAAGAGAGCCCCACATGGTAACAAAAAACTATTACATGATGTTATTCCTGGTTTTTAATTTAGCAGCAACTTTTTTAATATGCTGTTTGAAAGACAGTGTCCTGTCGAGGGAGACTCCCAACTATTTTGGGGTTTTATTATGAGCTATCAGGTTGTCTTCAAAGTAAATTAACAGCTCTTCGCTAGCCATATTCTTGTTTAAAAGGAAACATGAAGCCTCCTTCTTGCTTACATTTATCTGGAGTTTCCATTTACAGAAGTATTCCCCCAATGCAGTTAGGTCAGTTGTTAGTATTTTTCGGTTACTTCTAGGGACTTGTGCCTTGTGGCTATTACCCAATCATCAGCATTTTGTTTCGGGCATATCAGAGATGTATAGGCCGAATAGAAGGTGAGCAAACTCCGAGCCTTCGGGTAGACCATTGTTAAGTTACTGGGGGTTGCTGATCTTGTTTCCCATAATCACCTGGAATATTCTGTTGCTGAGCATGTCGTTTATTAGTAGGGAGATATTCTTGCATGGCACTGCGCAGAGAAGCTTTTATACCATACCCTGTTTCCAGACAGCATCATGAGCAGCAGTCGGGTCAGTAAATACTGTGGATGTCTTCAGCTGTTTCTGAAAACCTGCTTCTATATAAGTTGTTAGAGAAAGGACCTGATCACTACAATTTCAATTTGGTCGGAAGCCAGTTTGTTCAATGGGTATCTTTTCCATAACTTTCCGGGCAATTCTATTATAAAGCACCCTCTCCAGCAGTTTGTAGACAGTCGAGAGCAGTGCAATCGGGCGGTAGCTCTTCAGAGTGTCTGCTGGTCTTCCATGTTTTAAAATGGATATGATTTTTTGCTTTCTTCAATGTTAGTAAAAAACCGAGCCAACCATGTTCTTGCAAATTTGCCACAGTTTAAGAGAAACTCTGGGTGGATTAAATCAAACCCCCGGTGCCTTTCCTGTCCTCACATCTTTTAAAGCTCTCTTGATATCCTCTTTGGTGAAAGGTCACGAGTACTCAGTCATTTTCAAGTTTCTA
This sequence comes from Clitarchus hookeri, assembly GCA_002778355.1. Lineage (NCBI taxonomy): Eukaryota > Metazoa > Arthropoda > Insecta > Phasmatodea > Phasmatidae > Clitarchus > Clitarchus hookeri. The sequence goes on from NQII01004640.1 coordinate 76,696, forward strand.
AGATCCTGTTTGACCATTTTAGTATGCTTTTTGTCTCTTGGTGTCCTGGATGTTTCTACAAGATCAGCTGCCATTGAGTTTGGGGTTATGGAGGTATTTTCCCAAGTGATTGGAGCGCTACTTCCCAGTTTCCTCATAAGGGATCATGATATTCAACTTGTCTTAAAAGTTTAATGACTGTACAGTATCCATCAATCTTTCTCTTAAAGCGGTATCAAGGCTATTTATTAGTTCATCTGCAATTTCATGATCGCCACTTTTGAGGAAGTCTTGACATAGTTTATTACTTGTTTCCGACCATCCAGGGATGTATTCCTTCCGATAACCTCTTGGGATAAATTTCTTTGCTGAACTTATAGCAGCACCAACAAATCTCTCATAGTTTCTGCTTGTAGCAGGAATCCATCCTAAGATTTTATAGTCTTTCAGTGAAGGAGCGCCAATCTGCGTTTCTGAAGTTCCATCTCGGTCATGGAATGGATTTAACCAAGGGAATCTGCGAGCCAAGTTCAATAATAATTGGTCGGTGTTAACTATGGGGGAAGAGGACTTAAATGGTTGGTTTTCTATGTCTGTAGATACAAAGCATTGATCTGGGTTATATTCCAGCCTCTAAGTGGCTGATTTAAAGGATCCTCTTGGCTTTTGCATCAAAAATAAGTTGGGAATTATGCATTTCCGCCAAGTAAATTTTTTTATGCTAAATGGACAAACAAATATAAGCAGCCAAAAAATCTTAGGATCTCCTGACTCTTGGAAAGAAGCATGTCTATCTAATCTATCATCATGGTGACACATCATATTTTAGTAAAAAAGTTCTTTGCACTGACTAAAAATTTACACTGGTAAAAAATTTATCCATAATGGCACATGGCACAATGTTTACATTTTTGTGATAAGTCGTGGTGCGCTGTCTTGTAGAATGTATATTATTACCCAGATGACTTGTGCTTTTTGAAATAAATTTGTATTTCATTAATAAAACATCTAATTTTGCCACAAAGTTTCACTGAGAATGGATTTCCCACTCGTTAAAATTTAAGTGGTGCACAATGTTTCAACTTACTTACCGACAACATGCTTACATCCTGCCATTTGATTTCAAGTAAAACAAAATACCACTGTCACCAACCTACAGTTCTGAAATTTCCTGAGAACAAAATTGAAACTCTCTATGAAGCAATTCCATAAAGTGAAATATATAACTATTGCCAACTAAAAAAATATTAGAAAAGAACTCAATTGAGTATCATAGAGCTATATAGGTCACAGGAGGATAAATGTGTACCATATTTAAAAATTTGTTATAATTTTTTGCAAAAACTACAAATGATATTATGAGAACTACAAATGATACTATCAGGGAATGGTAATGTTTGCGAAAATCTGCAGATTGCATCCACCAAGAATCAAACCTGGCCTGAGATGTGAATCAGAGGTTTCAGCTGACTCCCCAGTGCTCTGCCGATAGGTGCAAAGGGCAGGATTCTGCGTGTATGCACATAACAGGACGCGAGCATTGCGGCCCCACCCAATGTATACTGATGCGAATTTACTTTTCTCAAAAAAAAGTACAAGTGTGGAGAACCGAATATAATTTCTATCAAGGATATATGGTGTATTTTGTAGCAGAGAAATGCATGTGTGAGAGAGGATTTTACAGCACTCCACAGCTGTGGGCAAACAGTGGTAGGGAGTACCCCGAGAAAACCTACCCCACCAGGAATTGAACCTTGCTCGCCGTGTTGGGGCGAAGTAGAAGAAGTATGAAAAATTGACTGGCCTTGAGGTGAACCCCTACATGAATGTGTGTGTGTTGAGGGGGATGTTGTGAATGTGTTCGTGATTAGAGGCGAGCACTCTTAGCCACTATGTCACTGCAGTTATCCTCTTTTGCTGCACCATGGAAGATATCATCGTTGCAAAATGGGCTTCAGAGCTGTTTTCGCTGGGGACCTGAACTGATGTGCCCAAATCTCTAGAATTTCAGATTGCTATGGGCCTTCTGACTAAGTAATTTCTCCTGCAGCCCTATAGTTTTTTTTTTTTCTGTGCATGGGTATAAGACCTAAGTGTGCAAATGCATGTATGTTAAAAATTTTTTCATAAATTTATTGCTAATGTGTTTGTTTAAAAAGTAATTTTTTTTTCTTCTTTTTGGCATCACGTAGGGCCAATAGGGTGCAAGTATGGTGGCGAGCATTTATAAACTCTTCTCGGGCATGACAGTAGCAGACAGTGTGTGCACTAAGTCTGCCGCAAAAATGAACACTGATAATGGAGGAGTTGGCTCCCGCTTCTTGAAAATTTATTGTGGGTATGGTTATGATACAATGACATGCTTGGGTTGAAAGATGGCCAATGTGCATATGTATCTCTGCAGGTTCATGATAGCTTCATGATGAACTGGAGTTGTTTTATTATCGGTATTCCGAATATTGCGATGGATTCATGCAGTCATATTTTGTTGTGTAGTGCATATTTAAAAAAAATTATTTTAGAAGACATGGCTACATTTTTTTCAATGGGCAGGTCTCTGCATGTAAACATTGGCGTTTCCTGCTGAAGGTGCAGTTAACTTAACTTAAAATTCAAAGCTTTTGTCCAACTCGGAATAATGCAATCATTCGGAAATAAAAATATGTAGTATTGTTCAGACCATGGAGCGTATTATTGCAAGTTTGTTCCTAGGCAATTTTTTCCTCCTATTTTGACAAGTAGGCCCTATATTCCCCTATCTTAATAGATTGTCATGAGAGTATGTACATTTTCAATGCAAAAGTTTTAGGTTTTCCTGACACTACGAGGTTAATTTTGTTTTTGTGAAAGGAGGCTTGCCATTGTATTTGCAGAAGCATGAAAATAAAATATTCTGAGAGCTTTTTTCCCGAAACAATTCAGCACTATTTGAACACTATGTAAATAAAATTGTGGGTGAAATTTTTTTTTTAATATGTGCATTAGCGATGAAAAGACTCATGGTTTGGAATACAAATAGAATAAAATTGATTTATTTTGATATATATTTCGAACTTTATCGGATGAAACAACAATGAATTGAGTTCTAAATGGTGACTTTAAATAGCCAAAAAATATAAAATGGCAGCTCGGAATGCCCGCAAAATACTAGAAAATTGTGACATGAATTGCTGATACCAAAGAAATCTTTGTGCTCGATAAAGTAAATTTGTTTCATATACATTTACCAGCGTAAGTTATTATTACGTGCTGTGATAGTTTTTTTCTTCTCCGAAACTATGAATGATCGGGTCTCTGAATACTAGATGCTAATGTCATAGATTCAACACAAGAGAACACATCACAACCCCCTTTATCTTACAATGAACGGGGATAGCTATTTGTTTATTAGTGTTTGCCTATTCAAATATTGTAAAATAGTAGTATGACTTTACATTTTTCTAGGTGCTTTGTGGGGTAAATTTGTGGAGTTTACAGAATAGGGAAAAAGTCTTTTTCAAGGTATGGCTGTATCTCATGATGGAGGGGGGGAGGGGGCAACTGAGAAGTATATACAATGGTGCTATATTTAATGGTTAAAATTATGGGAGTGTGAAGGTTTGCGTCTGTATAAATCTTGCTAAATCGTAAGAGCTGTAAGCTTGTGTATCTACTGGAATTCAAATTGTGGTATAATTCTGTAGGGGAGACTTACATCTCTGTAATAAAGCTGCGCTTTCATTCAAGTGTTTCATAAAGAGTAAACATATGGAAATTATTATTTTTCTGCTGCGTAAATTTTATAATGTACTGACTTTAAACATGGGAGTAAATGTTTTTAATGACAAGCCTTGGTGAGGGAATGCACAGGATCCCCCATTGTTCATATCACATACTGCTGGGCATATAGTTTTTACTCCATTTTGGGTTTTTCGATACCATGATTACTTTAAAGAAAGCTGCATAATGCAAATGTACACTACACACTATTTTTTCCTACATGAATTTTAAAAAATTAATGTTTACAGAGGGGACAAGCTTTTTTCAGGGGGCACTGGCCAATTGAATTTTTGTTAATATTTACCCCGAACCATACTCTTTGTATGCTTCTTCCTCATGATGTATTTTTCATATGTGGGATTTTACAAAATGTTTGATCTCTCTGCCTTCATACATGGCTTTATTTTTTGTTTTGAATACCTGCCTTTCATTGAATGGGGTCAGTTTGCAAAGCTGCATTTGAGTCGTAAATTAAATTTTATTGGTGACGTGATTATGTAGAGAGCTAACAGCCATATATTTTCCCTATTCGAGCTAAAAATATGGAAATATCCTTTGACGACCCACTCTCGTTTTAAGCACTATAGGCCTTAAGACTGTGATGGAATGCAGTTTCAGCCTTCCAGACCATGTTTTAATTATTCACCCCAGAACCTCCTATAATTCTGGGATGTGTAATGGGTGCTTTCACGATGATGGAATTTTATCTTGAGTTACTACAGTGAATGTTGATGAATCACATTTTAGCAAATAAAGGACCTGCATGTGTCTTTAGTTCGCAAAAAAAAGGGTTCACAACACTTATGTGAACCACAACATCTATTCTGTGCAGCACCAATCCTTTTGTTTTTTCAAGCACATTGGGTGAAAGCAAACTAAGAATCATGGTAGCAGCATGGGTACCAAAGTATTGATTTTGCAAATGAGATCAATAGCTGATATATAAATTTTAAAATGTGAATTTCCAGTACCATGTTTAATAAGGTTAAGTATTCCTCGAGAGGCTAGCTGGCACAAACAAATACTCCAAATATGAAAAGACTTTTTTAATTTTGCAGGAAAATATATGCATATTACGAGCATGCTCAATAATACCCTGCGACCTGTTGTAATGGAATAAGCCAAACAAAAAATAACTTACCAGTCCGAATTATAAAAATACAAGGGACAATAGAGCTCTCTGTAGCATCTTGCATCAGACGAGGAACTCTGGCATGGGGTGGTTTTGTTCGCATTAACTACTTTCCCCCACTAGCATGCTCTTGCTGACAATGCTGAAAACAGGAGAGGTAGTTGTAAGAGATTAAGCGAGGGCAAATAATTGGTGGGTCTATAGTGGTGGGGTGAGAGGTAACAGAATAAATACCTAATGAAGTACAGGCCAAACTGATTGGAGAGAAGGAAGGGAGTCATCGTGAGGATGACTGGGGGAAGACAGGGAGTGTGTGGAGTGAAAGTGTCAGCAAATGGAGAGAGGGGGACAAGGGGGAGGGTGCCGTGTGTGATGTAAAACCAATAAAATATCTTATGGGTGGAAAGGGGAAATGGGGACAATTAAACAGCTAATACAAACTGGCAGTGATTGGAGTGGGGAAGGGGGTCACGGAGTGGAGAGTGTAAAGTGGAGAGATTTGGGCAGCTCTTAACATCAAGGTCTTGAGTGTCGATGAGGGTGAGTATGGAGCAGCAGAGATTCCAGAGAAAACCTGCTGACCAGGCATGATTCCCACATGCAAATGCAAACAACCGGAAGTGACCCCCGCCGGGAATCAAACTCTGTTCGCCTATGTGGGAGGCAAGTAGTCTGACCACTACACCATAATGGTCCCAGGGTCAAGAAGAGCCAATAAAAATTTGTCGGAAGGAGTGGGGATGTGATGTAAATCCAATAAGATGTTAGAGAGGAGCCAATATAAATCTGTGCTAGGCGTGAATGGGGCCAGGCTATGTGTTGGAGGGGGAGGGGTGTGACATATTAATCAATGAATAATTAGTGGTGGGGGGTCAGTTGACTGTTGGTTTTTGAGCCGGGAGGATGTGTGCTCTGTCATCATTGTTTTAAGCCTTGGACCTCCTGCAAAAAAGTATTTAAATGTTTTTTTTCTTTCAAATTTTTTAATTTTTTGCACTTTTTTAAAAAAATTTTAAAGTTTTTCAAACAATTTTTTAAGGATTTTATGTCATCAACGTGATGTCAAGGTCACCATATCCAAGATGGAAGACAGATGACATCATAACGTGGTGGGCGGCCAGCACCAGTCCCCCATCCCCTTTATGCCTGAACTGGCTATAGCATTCTACTGGTACCACAGCAATAAATTGCACAGTGTAATTTTCCATTATACAGTGGAATATGAACACTTTGTTTATTTTCTATGCTGATTTCTTTCTGTGACTTACAGGCATCTAACTCTTCTCTATATTTGCAAATGAATATTAATTGGTTACCTAATGCTCTGACTATTCACTATACACTGAACAGCCAAAACAACTGGTACACCTGCCTAACATCGTGTAGGGCCCCCGAGCACGCAGAAGTGCCGCAAGACGACGTGGAATGGACTCTACTAATGTCTGAAGGTATGCAGGAGGCAATTCACACCACGAATCCTGCAGGGCAGTCCACAAATCCAATCTGCACCAATTTGAAAAAGGGATTCTCATAAGTCGTTGTTTGTCCCGTTCTTTCATGATCTTTTTCCGACCGCAGCAATGTCGAAGATATGATGTTTTACCGGATTCCCGATATTCATGCTACACTCGTGAAATGGTCATACGCAAACATCCAAATGTTATCACTACCTCTGAGATACTATGTCCCATCTCTCGTGCGCCGACTATAACACCACGTTCAAACTCACTTAAATCTTGATAACTTGCCATTGTAGCAGCAGTAACCGATCTAGCTGCCGACCGCATCGCATAACCCTGATTGGTTCCATACCTCTGTTATTTGCATGCGCACGCCTATACCAGTTTTTTTTGGCTCTTCAGTGTATATAGTACAACACAATTGTCTCAAATCTTATGAGATATAACGTCAGTGAACAAAATATTGATCACATCAGAATTAGACAAGAAAATATTCATCTCTGTGCATACAAATGTAACTACTTTCAATGGACTAAGAATTATTTTCAAAGCATTTTTAAACCATTTATTATACATTTTTTTCATAAAGTGTTTATTTTACCCACCCAGCCCCACATACATGAGACCTTTAATATTAACCTTGTGATAAGAATGTGGGATCAATGATCCAATGTCCACATCACTGAACTCATCATCCGAGTCGAGCTTCAGTTCTTTCCTCCTACGCTTGACCACAGGAGCACTGCTGCTCGCATCAAGCTGCTGCAACATCTTCCTCTTGAGCGTGTTGGTGGGTGGGGTAGGGTTGGCTGGACCAAGGAGCCGAGCTTCCTGCCTCTCAACTGTCTTGGCTGGAATGGCGTCAATGGAGTATGGCAGCAGCAGTTCCTTACGGCCACGAGCCCTGCTCCCTCGGGGGCGGCCGCGAGCTCTCCTGACCCCCAAGGGTCGCGCATGTTCCACGTAACTGTGGGCAGTTGCAGCCTGCATGTTCATCATCACCTTGAGAGGTGGCCCTCTCCTCGATGGACCAGCTCCCCTCGGCCGCCCACGCCCTCTCATATTCGTGGTGTCAACCTGAAAAAAGTTCTGGTACTTAAGATACATACATCTCCTCCACAACTATACATTTTCATTTTCGTGATCACACAATTATTTACGTATTTTAGAGAACTACACAATTTGTTTTTAATGTTACGCATTCCTCCTGCCATGACAAGCAATGTTTACTTACCAGCTTTAATATAAAAAAGGAAAAAAAGGTAATATCTATTATAATACTGCCTGTAGTTACACATTTATCTATTTCATCACTCTGTATTCCTACTATAGTCTGCTCATAGTTACTTCCTACTTTTCTGAAGCCCTGCTAAAGTTCTACTTTCAAGATATCCCTCCGCCTCATGCAAAAATGCTTAAGTCCATAAAATTACACCGAAGGGACAGCGCACTGCATTTGTGCCCACCCACTTTAATAATACATTCCATAAGAACTATTTCTTACTAGGCATTACACACACACACCTATTTTATCCCTGTTTTTATAAATATTAATTAAAAATTAAATATAACTTATACACAAATATAATTAAAAGTTTAAATTAACAAAAAATAAGATTTTCATGTTAACAAATGCACAAAATTCTTGATACATGCTGTTTTCGGCACATTAAATTACCTATTTAGGAAATAACCAAACACATCATATATGGATGTGATTTTTCAAAAGTTTGATTCAAAAAGTGTGAAGAAACCATGCATATAGTATATTTATATAAATTTCAGGAAAAAATTAACTGGTGAAGATGTGTTAATTTAAATTTTGTACAGTCCATATGAGCAATTGTAAGTTTTATTATAGTATTGATACAGCTTAATTTGATTGATGTAAATTTTGAGGGCTGATTCAATATAAGAAAACTAAGCCTTCGCTGTTGTGCCATCACATTCAGTCTGAAGATATTTGTACAATCTTTAGGGTATTCTATCAGCAAATGGTAATATCCTTTTTTTGTACATTGTTATGCACAACCAAGGAGCACAATTGAACTTATTTAGCAGATATTTGTGCTTTCTTCTTCACCAAAAATCTCTTCATCTTTTCACTGTGGTTTTCTTGCATTCTTCTGTCCAGGTTTTACGTTTATCCGCAGAGTGATGTTTGTCTATCAATGTTATTAATGTAGATCTATTCTTTATAGTGTCTTCGGTGATACTGATTTCTTTACAGACTTTTTCAATTTCAATTAGCCAATTGTTCTTGACTTTGCATGATAGCGCAAGAGTGAGAATTCTTTTAGTCAGTCTATCATTGTTCACTCTGAGAATGTGATCATAGAATTTCAATCGTCTTTTTCTGAAAGTGTCCAAGATTTTTCAGAACGCTGATATAGTTTAGTTTATGTAATTTGTTTCACGGCCTGTTCTCAAGACGGTCAAAATAATACACATTATGGCTACTATTTCCCCTCTTTCCAAGAAGCCGTCGATGAGAGTGCTCAACTGCTAGCCAGCATATTTTTTAATTATTTTGGATTAACTAATTTAATTTAATTTTTAAACAAGACTAACAACATTTAAATATCAACTTTACCTACAGACATTTAAATTACATAAACATTGCAGATGATACTTGATATACACTGTTGAATCACATTATTATGACCACCTGCTAGTATCCAGAGTAACCGCACTTCGCAGCTCGGACAGCAGCTAGACGAGCTGGCAGTGATTCAATCAGGTGCTGATAGGTCTCCACGGATATCTAGAGCCATGCTGTCTGCACTGCGTCCCACAACTGTTGAAGGGTGCGTGGCGGAGGAGACAGACGGCGAACACGACGATCGAGGTGGTCCCACAGATGTTCAATTGGATTGAGATCGGAGCTGTTTGGGGGCCAGAGAAGAACTTTGAAGTCTTGATCGTGCTCTTCCAGCCACGTGCGTACACTTCTAATGGTGTGGTAAGGCGCATTGTCGTGCTGGAAGATCCCATCCTCCCGAGGAAAGACAATCATCATGTATGGGTGGACGTGATCACCTAGGATGGATTCATAACCAAATCAAGCAAGTGTGCCTTCCACATGGATGATGGGACCTAGAGAATACCACGAGAACATTCCCCAGATCATAATACTGCCCCCACTGCCTTGTGATCGTCCAGCAATAGATGTAGGGTGTCGGTTCTCAGACGTTTCTCGCCGGACACGCTGACGTCCATCCGTTCTATGCAGCTGAAAACGTGACTTGTCTGAGAAGGCTACCCGTCGCCAATCAGCAGTGGAACAGTCGCCATACTGTCAAGCAAATTCCACCATTTTCGTAAATGCACCTGTGTTAGCATGGGTGCAGTCACCCTCTCTTTACTCCGGAGCCCCATTCACAGAAGGGTTTGCAGAACTATTGCGGTAGACTCATGTCTGGAAGCCCTGGTTCATTTGGACGGTGAGCTGTTCCACTGTAGCCCGTTGATTGGCCTTCACGCACCGCCATAGTAGACGTTCACCTCGGACATCAATGGCGTGTGGAGCTCCGCAATTTCCACGACAGTTATTCCTAATGGTGCCATTCGTCCACTCACGATACACCTTTACCAGAGGCACGTGAACAGTTCACAAACATAGCTGTTTCCAAAATGCTGCCCCCCTTGACCCAAAAGCCGATGATCGTCCCTTTTTGCAACTCGGTTAAATCGCTTCCCTTACCCATGACAGCAGGAAGCGCACTGTGAGCCAGCCTGTAAGTCGCATTATATACCCACTTCACGGGCCATATGTCATGGTCTCTGCGCGGCAGATAGCACTTCTAGCAGGTGGTCATAATAATGTGATTCAACTGTGTATTTCAACTCAACTAAGCTGTGACACGTCATTATTAATTGTGTTTCTTTTATTTATTGTGCTTTAAATTTTTCACATTATAAAATATTGTAAGGGAGGCAGTATTATTTAAGTTAATTTCATATTTAAAATCTATTTGTCAGTAAAAATTTTGCAAGGGCAGTACATTTTTCTTCTGTCTCAGAATGTTTAATTAGATAAATATAATTTATAATGAATTATAATAGGTCACTTCTGCTAGTACAGATTGTTTCTTCTGTCCAACTTAATAGTGTTGCATGTCTGTTGCTACAGTCCTTATTTTGCAAGTATTTCTGTTGTGTAGTTATCTTGTCTTGCCTTTTTATTTTGTTTTCTTTCTTGTGTACAAATTAGTTTCTCTGTAATGTACTGTAGAGAAACTAGGTGCCCAACCTCACGAAAAAAAATATCTTTACTCATACAATTCATCCATCTGACAAGTTGTTATGCATAATGAATAGTATCAGTAATACAAGAACCTTTTATGAAATGCTAGCCCAATGTGGGGCCACAAGAAATTAGGGAAATGTAGAGCCACACAATAAAATTATACATAACAAAAGAGTGACAGGCTTCCATAGTTGACAAGCCTGGAGGAAGCGAGACAAAGGATGCAGGATTAAACGTGTCTATAAATCACCTGCCACCCCACATTCCAAATAATGGTACAGCCGACAGACTGCCTACTCTGGGGCCCACAGCAGGAAATTCATTTGGAAAGATTTGAATCTCTGCTAAGGGATGAACTCACCAAACATCAATTGTCGGCACATATAACACAGTTCTGTGCAGATAGATTCAAAGCTACACAAAGCATAGTAAAAACTCACACAAATTTTATGAAAGTCACACAAGAGGAAGTTGCATTACAGTTGTATAAATTAGAATCCCGTTTAGCTAATGTTCAGCGCAACACAAGTAATACATTAATACAGCTGACCACTGTATATTTTGAAGAATGTTGATTCACAACTAACAAGTCTAGAGAGGCACGTCAAAATGTGGCTGAACCAATCAGAAAAGGCCCAATATGAGGAAAATAGTGCAACCACATCCTAGATGAAACAAGTTAGAGAGAAACTGAGCAAGATTGATGGCGCATAGATGTTTTCTTGACCGAAGTACAAACACACTTGCAGCAGAACAAAATTCAACAGCAGTCTCAGGATAATGTGGTACCTTTAGATATGAACAGTACCTCAGCTACTGCAACTAGTAACATTCCTGTAGGTCTACCAGTAGCTACATCCATTAAACTTACAGCTGCATTGTTACGTCACCTCGCCAAGCAACAAGCAGAGGGGCTGTCCATATTTTTTGGGGAAAAAATTAAAATCTTGTCAGCTATTTAAATAAAATGCAGGAATATGCCAACCTCTTTGCACTAACTGATAAGAGATATTTTGTAATGCATGGGCCTTGTCTTCGTTCCACAGCTTACTTCTGGTGGGAAATAATCAAACACAATGTTAAGAATTTGCAGGAATTTAAAACTTTATTTTTACAACAGTTTTTGAATGACGGGGTGCAAGGTTATATACGCTCGCAACTAGCACAAGAAAGATTTGATCCTAGGAAAAGTTGCCCAATAGAGGAACAATTCAGTGAGATATATGCACGCATGAAACACGTATTGGCACTTATGAACGCTGAAGAGTTCATTGAAACCATAATAGCTCAGTTACCCTATAATTACCAACGCCAATGGTCATAACATTCTTATCAAGACCTATCTGAGTTCCGACACCACCTGATCGGGATGGACCATCTGGAAAGGTAGATAAAAGTAATCAGTCCAGAGAACAGGTGCGAGTGATGAAAAACAGATCCCCACCCCTGTATTCACAGAATCAGCCTAGATCATTCCCATATGTCAAGAACCACACATCAGATAAACCATTTCAACAGCACAGCCACATGTCTACATACAAGTATAACTATGAGCACAACAATACCAATCAAACCAGAATACTGAAAATAGCTCGCATATCAAACCCACAGCGACAGTGAAGAACAGCATGTGAAGCACTATAGTACTGGTCAAAAGAGGATAAATTGTAGAAACTGGAGGGGCAAAAGAAATTATCATCCTGCACAACCAGGCAATGAATCACCAAGGTCTTTAAGCCAGCAGCATTGGCAGAATCATACCAAAGAGCAGAGTCAAGCCCACGACCATCCTTCTGAATCAGACAAGAACCAAAAAGCTAATTCAAATATTCTGACCAATCAACAGTTTGTTGAGGCCCCTCAGAGTCAAACTGGTCCATTAGCACAGAGATACGAGGGTTATTTGGAAAGTAAGGTCAGATTTCTTATGAAACACAAACCATCACTGATTTTTTCAAAAAACTTTTTTATTTAATTCCTTACATGTTTCTCTATTTTTCTACATAGTTTCCATATTTGTTTAAACATTTTTCATAACCTTCTACAAGCTTTTGTATGCCTAAGTCATAGACGTCTGCCGCCTGTGAGGATAGCCAGTCTGTAACTGCTTCTTTCACCTCGTCATCTGTGGCAAAGCGCTTGCCTACCTAAAGGCGTTTGCCTTTAGGTAGCGGAACAAGTGAAAATCGCTCGGCGCCAAGTCTGGACTGTACAGTGGGTGGTCAATCTGTTCCCATCCAAAAGATCTCATCAGATTTTGGGTATGAATGGCAGAATGGGGTCTGGCATTGTCATGCAGCAACAAAACTCCAGACATCAGAAGGCCACATCGCTTATTTCGTATTGCATGTCGAAGTTTAGTCAGGGTAGCGCAGTAAGCGGCTGCATTGATTGTTGTCCCTTGCTGCATAAACTCGACTAGCAAGACTGCATGTCTATCCCAAAACACGGTTGCCATAACCTTGCGTGTTGAGTTTGTCCGCTTTGCCTTGACTTTGACTGGTGATGTCGGGTGACGCCATTCCATTGACTGACGTTTAGACTCTGGGGTCATGTGAGAAACCCACGTCTCGTCCCCTGTGACAATCTTCTCTAACAATTCCTTATGATATTGGTCCAAAAAAACAAGAGCACAAGCCATTGTTTTCATTTGGTGTTCCTCAGTAAGCAGCCTGGGAACCCAACGTGAAATATGATTTAGGCCCACTTGTCGCACTGTACTTCTTAAACACTATTTCAAACTTCTCAGAAGTGAAAACTATGCTGTGCTGTGGCAGTGAAACGAGAACTTCTATTACAAAAAAAAACCATGAAATATACACAGTAAAACTCAAACTTGCTTAATTATAATAAAATAATAAATTTAAGAATCACTGTAATGTAACAACAAATTACAGAAAATTCAAATTTTACTGAATATTTTAAAGCAGTGTTCATTGTTTACGAAAAGTTTTACAGCTTTGGCCAAACCAAGGTTGTTTAGTTCTTCTTGATATGTAATCATAATACATATATGATTTGGATGAGCTTGGTTCATTGTATTTCTTAAGTAGCATTTTACTCTTGACCTAACTTAAGTTAACACCCATGCCCTACCTGGGATACGAATCCAGAACCCCCTGCACCGCAGACCGGCGGCATACCAACCAACTGCGCCACGGGAGGCCGGCTCACTCTGCTGTAACAGATAAAATTGGCACTACCAGTAAATATTGTAGAAGACAGTCTACATTATTAAATAATAATCTTCAATATGGCCACAGTATCTTCATTTTGTCCTCCAGGGGATTCAAATTCGAGAACGGTATTGTGCTGCATAGGAGTTACATTTCTGTCTGAAGATCTTTCACACACACGCCCCTTTCTACTGCTTCACCCTTCATCTTGTTTGTCCAGTCTTCAACTTTTAAAGTGAACAGTCTTTTCAAATTGTTTTAAGCAGCAAAGCCTGGCTGATTAAATTTTTGCCTCAATTTCTCCAGTAATGCAACGTAAATCCCCCGTAACATATACTTTGGTGATTCCTATTTGTGGCCGATATTTTGTGTTGCAGTTTGTTCTAGTATGTTTGTCCCTTTACGCACTCTAGGCAATTGAGACTCTGAAAGATCATACTTGTCAATATCGTTTAACATCCAAAATTTTTCTAAATTCTCTTCTGTTAGCATGCTTCTTAAATTCTCAATCACTAGTTGGATGGATTCAAGCGCAGCACTGGCACTCATTGTTGGCTTTTGAAGAAGAAAGCTTAACCTCTATGTAACCTGGAAAATTTGATGAAAGATGAGTACGACCAAATACATGGAACCTATTTCTAACTGCTCACGAAGTCCTCTAGCTTTGCTTCCTAACGTTGTGGTTAGATTCGAGTTAAGTTGATCAAGGAATTCTAAAACGGAAGAATAACTATTTAGGAGACAACTTATTGAACGCACTGGTACTATCGATCTTGTAGGACACAAGGGTCTAGGAGGATTGTTCACACCAGGGACCTCATTTCGACAGATGTTGGAGAAGAGAGTCTTTCTTTTAGGAGATGACTGCAGTCACACAATGATATTGTTAGTTGTTAGTAGAGCATCATGAAGAAGAGGAATATTCTTAGCACAATCTTGCGGTGCCAAATTCAAAATATGGTTCCCGCAGTCTATATATATGACTAGGAGTGGTTGCTTTTGTGTAATGGTTTTGAAGCCTCTAAATTCGCCTTCCATGTTATTCGCTCCACCGTAACAATGGCCCCTAATATCACTGAAAGGAAGACCAAAACGTGTGAGGACAACATTTATTATTTTTGAAAGCTTGTGTCCTGTAGTTGAACTTGTATACAAACTAAGAAAGAGTTCTTGACGCTGCAAATTTTCCACTATTCGTAAACTAATTGAAACATGTTCTTTACATCTTACATCACACAGTTCATACACAATCAAGCTTAACCATCCACAAGATTTCATGGCCACCATATATCTCTTAAAATCATGTGGAACATTATTTCACTTATCTCATTTTGAATGTCATGAGATGTATAACGTTCTTTTCCTTTCAAAAAATCAGCAAGTTCAGGTACGTCACCAGCTCTTAATTTGTTTAGCTGAGCAAGCCTACCCTTTTTTTCAGTATGTACTCTGAAGGCCATCCCCGACAACCAAGGTATTGCACAGAACTAAAAAAATTTTTTAGGGAGGTGCGTGCAACCATTTGTTGTGTTGCATAAGCCTTGTTCAAATGGCAAGAAACTGGCGTTGCTTTGAGACTAGCTATTTTACCCTCACACTCTTTATGGAGTGAACTATTCTGGTGTGTCACTAATCTTTCTGCACATTTTTTTCCAATTAGAAAAACCAGTATCACTTACTAAACTAGATGTCATCTAGTTTAAGTATTTTTGCAAATTCGAAATAAGTTTTTTTTTTCAAGCGATGTTCTACATGTGAAACAGGTTGCGCCTTTTGATCCATTTTCAAAATGTATCCATGGATATTCTTGAAACCATTTCACTTGAAATTTGAAACGACGCTTGCCAGAAACATGTGGTGGCATATCATTGACATCAGGATGATATGGAAGGAGACAAGAAGTCACTGAAAGATTGATGTTAGAACAATTTTCCAGCAGCACCTTTTTGTCACATTTTGATGAAAATGTTTGCGAGACCGACGGTGGTGGTGGTTAATTACTTGGCTTTAATTTTTAGTTTCCTTCGTATTCATAAGTTCTATTTGTGTTAGTCTCATCTGAAAATAACAGTTTTGCAATCAAATATTTAAGAACACGTTAGAGAATTGTGATTTTTTAAACAAATTATATTTGAAAGATAAGAAAACAGCATACGGTAAACTTCTTTCCACATATAAGACAAAGATCAACTATTGTTGGCAGAAAAAAAAACTGTTTTGAAACATAATTGCTAACATTTGTTCGATATTAAGACATTAAGATTGTTCCAAGAATTAGTGTTTGCATTTTGTTACAACTAATAACTAAAACTCGTGAATTATAAATACGAGTTTTAAAGAAGGTTTTATAATTTGTGTTGACATTTCATTGCTGAAAAAAGCATGCTCTTTCTGCACGTTACTGGTTCTAATGGTGACTATCTATCATCTGTACTTCATAGTGTGCTGTTAATTCTGTAATACATGTAAAGTAAAAGAAAAAAGTTGAAGTTTTCACGGTCATGTGATTAGAAATAAACCTTTAGTGTCAATAAAATATAAAAGTGTGAAAAACTTTGAATAACAACTGCACTGCAAAAATAGTTTCTTTGTCACCTTTAATAATGTCTATGCAAAACTGTCAAGAAATCGAACATGTGAATACTAAATAAATTTGTATGTGCAAATATAATATTTTCAGTAGAGGCTGCAACAACATGAAAGTAATAGAGATACTATTTGCAAAATAATATAACTTGACTTTGGAAGTAAAAAGAGCAATGGTCAAACGCATATAAACCGTGGGTGAAAATGAAAAAAAAACAGCATGTGCTCTAATACTGCTCTATATAAATAACAATGAGGCTATATTTTGCAGTGAAGTTGATTTAAGAGACTATCACATAAAATGCATGAATACAGAACTGTGTTTCTCTAATCAACGTTTCTTACTATTCTGCCACCCATAACAATGCAACGAGAAATGCTTTCCCTCAGCAAAAAGAATAAAAGAAAAATTAACACATGTCAATTCTTGTTTTCTTTGTGGTGGTTTTATTTTTATTCTGAGTCTGATAAATTTGTATTTGACAAGGCAAAAAGAATAATCTGTAACTATGTACACTTTGAAATAAAATATATGTAATATATTTCTGCTGTGCTGCATGAAATGCCATAGCAAGTTATCAAATGGAAATACTGTTTTGCCTTCAATTGATGGATTAATTTAGAATAATCACTACTTGTAATTCGTAGATCAAGGTTAAATTTTGCCTTGATTATGATGAAATAAAAATTGAATTTGCATAACTGCAATTTTAGTTGTTAGGAAAAGATGGTTAGTGCAGTCTGCTAAGTACAGGCTAAATATCAAAAGCAATATTTTTTTTAAAGTAATGAATGTGTAGCCCTTTTTTACAGCCCATAAAAAATACATTCTTCAAATTTTTTTACATATTAGTGCGTGACTTTTCAGCATATATATAATAAATGTTGTAATAAAAATCACGGATTCATGCTTAAGACCTGATCTGTTAGAGCACGTGTCTCTCTATTTTTCTCTCTTTAAATAACTGTGCTTTGAAACACTTGTGTTAAATGTCTGTACTGCTCTCTTCACCACTCAAAGAGTCCAAGCCGCTCTCTGTAAATGTTGTCATGACAGCGTTAATCAACTATCATGTCATACAACATTAGAATAAACGTTTGGTGACTCGACAAAACTTGCATTAAAATGTTCAATACCTTACACCAAAGATATTTCAAACATCTATCTGGACGATGTTTTTAGTGTTGATTAACTAAAGCCTGACAAAGCTGAACAGCATATAAGTCTAAAGAGTACTTATTCTCACTGTGTTTTATTTAGGATTATTATTTGGCAATATTGCATTAGAATAATAATAAATATACCACGCACAATAAGATAATATCGACAAAACAAATTGCAGAATTTCGTAATCGTAATTGCTTTAGATATCAAATACATTTTTGCTAAAGCCAATTTGTTAATTTTCAGTTACACAGTCATGTATATTTTGATTCCCGTCGTTTCAGAGAAAATTAACTATTTTATTATTGAAAGTAGAAGTCAAACTTAGGGTGGGGATAGTGCCTATATTGTTCCTCCCCACTATTACAGTGTCCTCCTGACCACCTCTTCTCCGCTGCCACTTACTAGAAGTTTTGATGTAACATGCCAATATTACAATCAGTAATTTTGAAGAAAATTTGGCTCTAGAGACTCTTCTCTACATTCCCTGGCCATAGCATCACAATTACTATCATTTGGCTAAAAAACATTATGAAAAATTATGATGATGCGGTTAAATAAAATCAATTTCGGCATCGCCTTGCTTTATGATGAACCGCAGGTGACAGAAGCCAAAAGACAAAGGCTAATAAGGAAACGGAAATTACATATTCTAAAATATTCTATTATAATAATGCAGTTCATACGCTCAATATATTACATGCAATTTTGAACCGTCCGCCAAAGAAATCTCAAAAGGAATAGCCTATACATAGACAAATAAAAAGTTAAAGATTAACATGCACGAAAGACAGTGTCCAAAAAAGATTTTTAAATAGTTAACTCAAATAAATACTAATTTAGCATACATAACTTAAAGTAATAACATTAATAAACGTAAACTAATATCTATATGTATTAACGCCAAGATACGACATTATTGCACAGTAATATGACCGGAGGCTCTATATGCAGCATAATGCCTTGCTATGAATAGAAAAGGTCGTATCGAAAAATTAGAAATAAAGGAAAGGCAGATCTTAAGGAAAATCCTAGGTCCAATCAAAGAAAATGGTGAATTCAGAAGACGACACAATCATGAACTCTACACACATGTAGAAAAGAACAAAGACACCATTCGTAGGAGGAAAATTGTTTTCTATAGCCATATTGCCCATATGAATCCTACAAGACTGAGCAATAGGATCTTTAATTACTTCTTCAACAAAAAAACCAAGGAGGCGTGGCTCACCGAGGTAGAGACAGACTTGCAAGAAGTGGGGATAACACAGGAGGATATCCCGAAACGTATTCCGCTCAAGAAGAAACTTCAAGAGCACCGTGGTTTCCAAGAAAAGCCGAAACTAAAAACTGGCAAAACATGGACTGAAGCAAGGAAGGAACGGCATAGGATACGAATGCGGGAATACTGGGTGAAAGTTAAAGCCCAGGCTCCAGGAAAAGGACAGTTGAAATAGCGTGGTCCGTAGATGGCCGATAATAAAAATTTAAAAAACTAATAGCATAACAAACGTGCGGCAAATCAATATAAATAAAAAAACTGTTGATAACACAAAGGTCATGGTAAAATGTAAACAAATAACACGGTAGATAAACAACAGAAAAATTATTTTACAGCACATGTCACTCATTTTGAAACAATAACTCAATCTAATATAATATATTATGTATTTGATGAATGTGTATTTGCATATGAATACATATACTATCAAGTAGGATTCAAGTGAAAGTATAGTTGTGTGAACTGTGAAGGACTGCAAATATTTTCTTGTGTGCATGGAGAAAGGAAGCAAGTTAAAAAACATGGAAAGAGGTGGGGAGGGGACAGAAATACGGCAGCGCACATACAAATTCTTATCGTTCGAAGGGACAAAACCATCTGCATGATTTGCTATAATTAATCAAAATACATACACAGACTAATACGAAGACAATATTATATTTCAATTTTCAATAGTATTTACCGATTCCAGAAAGAAAAATAATTGTGTAATGTTGCCCATTGTTTTAATATTAAGTTATAATTTAATTTCATATTCAAATCACTAACGAATAACATTCAACATATTTAGCAACTATATTTCATTCAACCTTTATGAATGATCTGATGGCAGGTTTTATCGGCGAAATCTCACAAATTTATGATGGCCGACGTTCAATCAAAATCATATAAAAGCCAAAACCATTTTTATAACTAAAATGTTTCTGTCCAGCACAGCTAAGTTATTTTTAGCATGAAACTTATGGACTCCAGGGTCTGACTAATCACCAAACTATTTAATAATTTTTTTTTTCAAAATTAGTTAAGTTTTTTTTTGTTCAAAGTTATAGAAAAATGTTTCCTTACATAAAATTAGCATGTAACACACAAATTGGCGACAGATGGTTACATTGGATAAACGCTACCATAATGACACTTTCATTACTGAACACTGGAGACACTTTGCCGCACTACAAAATTAATCTATAATTTTTTAATTATGGTGATTCAACCATATAAAATTTTAATTCTGCATCGCCCTAAACCTAAGCCGAAGATGAGAAAGAGCCCAAAGCTTCTCTTTTACAAGAAGAAGGAACCGGAATTCCTTGCTCAAGTTACAGATAACTAAGTCTAATGACTTTACATGCTAAGACAAAAACATTATCATTCAAAATTATCACCCTAGAACATACGAACACTACTCCTTGAGAAGACACAAGGAGAACACAATAAAATACATTTATATAGAATTGAATGCATAAAAAAACATAATATTAAACTGAAATTAATGGAAAATAAATTACTTGAATAAAAATATACACATTCAGGATACTCAATCCAGAGTGAAATAATATGTAAACAAGAGGTTAGAATAAAAACTGAACCAAATAATACATTATTAATTCATTAATATGTACATAAATAATTAATAAACACTCTTTCTGGAATATACCTATTACAGCAATGAAAATGTTTTATACATCACATGAAAGTTTTTCTTGGGTGTCAGGAATATATTTAAACAGTACAGTAAAGCCTCTGTTTACCAGACTAATTGGGGGTGGGGGAGGTATAGTCAAGTAAACCACACAGTCCAGGCTTAGATGATGGCCTGGGAACGGAAAAAAATGACAAACTGTCGCTACCCCCTGCTGTGAATGTGAGTGTGTGACCGTTAAATTCTGTATTTACCCATGTACCACTTGCACATTTTTTCTCAGTGCAGGTCCTGGTCACCCTTTAGTGGCAAGAATAAAATAATAGGTATATATGTACGTATTTGAATAGTGGTACCATGAGCTGTGAACTGGGCCAACGCCACACTTCACCATGCTTGCTAAGCTCCAACTGTACGCAGTAACCTTGACGTTAAGGTTGTCTTATCGATCGCCCGCCTGCTACAGTATGTCTTTCTAATGCCTCACGAAGCTGCTAGACAGCTCAAAATGAGGCATCACAACAGACAGGCATTGTCTGTTTCATTGCTCTCTTTAAAATTCATTTTAAGCACTTTTGCCACTGTTCAATAAATTGTGGCATTTTGAGTGCTGTGATGTGGCATGTAGCCTTAACCACTGAAATATACTGTGTACCATATAAGAAGGCCACATTCTTGACAGTTGACAATCGCGTGTCTTTTCGTTTATGTATCCATTCGCCATCAACAGGCGTGTCAAGAATAGGCTTTGATGTGGCGAGTCAGCGCGTCTAGGAGGTGCTGCTACGTGTGGCAATTGGTGAACTGCTTGGGTGGCGCTGCATTCGTAAACGGAGCTTGGTGGACGTTTGTAGAGTCGTTCGTAAATGCGGTACACGAAATATATGTTACTTTAAAAATTATACAGAGCTCGCGGGAAAATAAAATTATTTGTATATGCGTGTGAATACGTTATTTTAAACAACAAAACTATAATATGTTTCTGGGTGTAGTTCGGGATATGGATAACAGATGGCATGGAAGGGCATATTGCAACAGATGGTGCGCTTTTAACTCACAAGATGGCAGCACCTGGTTTAAGAGTCTGGAAACTTTGGATTTTTTCGTCACATTTGGATACGTATCGTTTTATTGTGCATCTCATTTTGAACACCTATACATTACTATTTTATCACGACGTTTCGTTTCTAAAACTAAAAACTGCTGTTTTATGACCACATAAAATAAAAATTATTAATTAATATACGAACTCTTTCTTATCCGTGTATCTTCTGCTTGTGTGATGTGCTTCGGCACTGCTCTCAGAATAGCCAACGTAATATTAACTTTTGTTCATTCGTGCATCAGCTGATACAGGATTTTGTAAATGGCAGGTTATTTGTTTTCAATATATTAAGTTGCCACTCACTGACTGTCAGAATGTGGCCTTCTTATATGAAATGAACTATACCTGCTTCCAGTTTTTCTCCTGAGGTGCAAGCCATTTCACACAACAAATATGCACAATCTTTAAGTGAAATGAAGTATTGACTATAACAAGTAGCATTTCCCTAAGAAACGTAGACCATGCTACATGTGTGGAACATCATGCTCAATGACCATACAGCCACGCCACTATACGATTCTAAAAATAACTGCCTTCCCCCTGCCTTTCAAGTATGCGCTCTTATCTCGCTGGTGTACAGTAACAACGCATTTCACACCCTACAATCGCCAAGTGGGCAGTGTGATAAAATTAATAGCAGCTTTGGATTTTGTCCTGTAAACACTAAGTCTGCTGAATAGAGGTCTGGTAAACAGACGCATTACCGTATTATGTATGTCCAAACAGTTTAATTTGTATGAGCATATGTAACAAACAGTAAATACTAGCTCCCCAACTAACCGGCAACGTAAGTAATTTGAGGCAAAATTAGATTCTGCATTAAACGTATGGATGCAGTATCATGAAATACAGGACAAGTATAAAAGAATACCCCAACATTGAAGGTCTATAATATCAAAACCAAGCAACCTACAACCTTGGTTGACCAATTAAATGAACCGTGGAACCATGAAGTTAGTTTACCATTGACGCATGGCATGTACTAGGATAGGCATTGCGCTGTTTCTACACCCTGCTATAGTTATCCAGGGCAGGCAGCCAGCCAGCCAGGGCAGGCAGCTGACAACGAACCATTCTGGAAACACCTTCAGGGTAGTCCCGACGCGTAGGGACACTCGGGGGAGAACCGAAGCCGAATGAAAGAGGGTAAGTCCCGAGAAATAGCTGATAGATAAGCCCTCAACAAAGGACACAGGGGAGCCCCCGACGAGAATTAGTACAGACCCATCTCCGTAGAAATCCCCGCCACAGTAACCGCACCCTCCTTCCGCCCTAGTTGGAGCAGACAAGCAGCTGACGAGACACGAAATCATGCACAAAAACGCGCGAGGTACACAGGGAATTTCCCGATTTCTCTCTCTAGAAACTGCTGACAGCTAACTTGAATATAGCGGGACACGAGTTAAATTCACGAAGCAGCCGGGGTGGAGGGCAGTTGTTCAGAGTCAGTTCAATACGCGCCGCCGGGAGACGCTGGACCAGGAGGAGTTGAATCCCAGCCGCCGGACCAACGTCAGTGAGAATCAGTCAGGCAGACATATCGCACGCAGAGAGGCGGCAGTCGGGTGAGTCAGTCGAGGCCGGGTTTCGGATCCCGGCTGAGTCAATTGTCGCCAGCCGAGACGGGAGTTGTTTGGCGGGACAGCCACGAGACGAGTTAGGTGTTCAGCCGAGATGGGAGGCGAAGGAGACACTGGAGTAGGCAGTCGTGTGATGGGAACAGTGCCGAGAACTTATGAGTAAATTCCTGGAAATGAGTGGCAGCCCCATACCGAGAAGCGCCATTCCCCGAGAAGACGTAGTCGTGCGTCGGATGGCGACGAGGCAAGCAGTCAGTNCTTATGAGTAAATTCCTGGAAATGAGTGGCAGCCCCATACCGAGAAGCGTCATTCAGTAAGTTAATTGTGACGTCACCGGGGAGAGAACCCAGGAACAGCCGAAATTTCACATGTAAATCTCCGAGACAAACCAAGTAGAAGTGCCAAGAACTTATGAGTTCATTTCTGAAAACGTAGTGACAGTTTCCGAGGCGGAGAAGTCGGGAGCGCGAGACGAGTCGTGGCAGACGTTGACGTAGGAGAGGGGACGCGAGGTCTCCGACGGGAATCGCCAGCCGAGGTCGCAGACACACTAAAAGTCCCCGGGAAACAAACCCCGGACTTCCGAGTAGTCCCAGCTACATCAACCAAAGAAGACAACTCACCAAAAGCCGCAGTCACAGATAAGTAGAAACTTCTCCATTCCAACAACCTTCCCCGACGCATAGCATTCCGCCCACCAGCCCTACGACTTGTTGGGGGGCTCAGTCTTGCCAGTGTGTGTAAATACCTATGTTACCTTCAGACAAATAAAATGCTGATGTGGTAACAAACTGAGAATACGAGTATTTGTTTACCCCTTACGAAACAACCACAGGTGCCCTTAGTCTGCACCAAAGTATAGTAACTCAGTACCCTACTAGCCATCACCCTGTCTAACTCAGGTGGCGTAGTAGCGACACCATATCTTCATAAATGTCCAATGTGACCACCACAAGCGGCCCAAACAACTTCTACGCAATAATCAAACTCATTCCACACTCTTGTCAGCATGTCCGGTGTTACGGTTTGGATGGCGTCCATAATTCTCGTTTTGAGGTCCTCAATGTTAGCCGGCAATAGTGGACGAAACACTTAATCCTTTATGTACCCCAAAGAAAAAAATTTCACGGGGTAAGATCCGGGCTTCTTGGGGGCCAGTGATAAAGAGCCTGGTCACCAGCTGCTCCTCGACCAATCCAACGTTGCGGCAACGCCTCGTTCAGGTATCCGCAAACAGCTAGGTTCCAATGGGGTGGCACACCATCCTGCTGGAAAATGAAGTCCCCAGCCCCCTCTTCTAACTGAGGAAATAACCATTCTGTAAGCATGTCCAAATAAGGGATTCCAGTTGAACAGTCGTAACCGATTCACATTTAGCAAACTGAATAACACAGAACAACTTCTATTGTTCCGTCACCATCGTGATGCGGACTAACACACAACACACGCTCACAGTGCGACGACAGACGCTCCCACTGTCATCTCTCGGCACATAAAGGAAACATCAGATCGTCCCCTTCACATTGATGTGTCGAATGCGAGCTCGCTACCTCCTCATCACCTCAAACCAAGAGTTACGAACGCCATCCAAACCATAACACCGGACATGCTGACAAGAGCGTGGAACGAGTTTGATTATCGCGTAGATGTCGATCGGGCCGCTCATGTTGGTCACATTGAACATTTATGATTGTATAGTAAACAAACTTCACGGTTCCACGGTTTTTGTTTCCCTGTGAGGTTACGTTCATATCAGTGTGGACATTTAAATTTTATAGATTACTGCTGGGGTACCACAAGGAAGAATTTTGGGCCCCTTATTGTTCCTTCTGTATGTTCATGACCTACCCATTGAAGCAAAATTTACAATTCAATTTGCAGATGAAACCAGTATCATAAGTAATGAACATAGTCTAGAAAATTTAAGATTTAAAACCATGGAGACACTAAATGCAATAGATTAAATGGTTCAAGGCGAATAAATTGATTTTGAATATTAATAAAACTAAACTCATACAATTCAGTAAACACAACACTGGAAATCTAGAAATATGAAAATCAGATAACATAATGGAAGAAGTAACAGTAACAAAATATCTTGGCTTACACATTGACAAATGTTTAATATGGAGTGAACATATTGCTACTATAGAAAATAAGCTATCTTCAGTCTGCTGTATATTAAGGTCACTAAGAGAAATAGTCTACGTCAAAACTTTAAATTGGCCTATTTTGCACATTTTCACTCTTTAATAAGAGATTGTATTGAGTTTTGGGGAAATGCATCAGAAAGTAAAAAAAAATTGTTCTTACTCCAAAAGAAAGCATTAAGAATTTTTGCTGGGGTTACTAGAGCTACCTCTTGTAGGGAATTATTTAAAGTGAATAACATACATCCATTTTATAATGAATATGCAATGTGTGTAGTGAAATTTGTCAAGGAAAACGAAATATATTACAAAAAATTCTCACAAACTAAGAATTATTCAACACTCGAGTGCACTATTTAAAAAAGGTATATTCCACTCTGGTCTATGTCTCTTTAATAAGTTACCTAAACATATTGTTTTAGAAATTGACTTTAAGAAATTTAATACACTAATATGTGATTTTATGGATGCACATTGCTTTTATAATCTAACAGAATTTGATAAATATCTTTCACAGATATAAAAGAAGTGGTTTGTTATATATACAGTGTATACATTTACAGTATGTATACTAAGCTTTAAAAAAAAATTACCAAAATTTATTTTTAATTACGCACGCTTGTGCTAAGATTTTATGTTACTCTACCACAAGTATACTTAAAAAGCTAGTGTCTGCTATGATTTGAAAAAAAAAAAATATATATATATATTGATTTAGTTTGTAATATGTTATAACATTGATTCTGGTAATTGTTTTCAAAGGTTGGCCATCACTAGGTTTTGAAGTGTACTTGTGAAGTGAATCTGAGATTTGAATTCAACTTGACTCCAGTGTTTGGTTTAGGTTGTCAACAGAATAGCAAAGAAGCAAGTAGTGCGGAAAAGAACTAGTTTCTACAACCCAGTCTCCAAACCAAAGGCAGAAATGTCACAAAAAGCATCACACTAATCCATGAAAGCTATATAATATTTCATCCTGCATTTCTTCAACATAGTATCCTGATGTATCATGGCGTTTTATCCCACTTAAGAACTACGGTACCTAACCTAAAATAACAGGTGAAACATTGTTTTTTCTATTTTAACAACATACTATCCTAATAATGTTGCCAATACTAACATAGGGTAATTATCCGGAGTAGCTGCTTTTCTGAAGGAAGCGTCCTAGACCAACAAAAGTAGCATTAATGGGTTCTGCACAGCTTACCTTGTTAATATTCAGGAGGGCGTAATGTTAAAATCAGTAGAACGTATTAAATAAAATAGTTAAAAGTACAAGCAGTTTGCCACTTTGTTTACGTCGGACGCCATGATTTTTGGTGAAGTAATCCATTATTTATGTGAACAAATGTGCATCGTGCCATCACCTTATTGGCTGTGGGGTCTGTAGACGTCATCGTAACTAAATTTTACGCGGAAGTTGAGATACCATAAGTTGAAGTTGAGACGCGACACAGTGCAGATGTGCGAGTTGTGACGTCCGAATCCGACCTTGCGAAGGCTTGTGATTTAAGATTGGAGGGTGCAAGAACGAGTGCTTCTGTGCGTAATATTCGCCTTTGTGGCTGGTGTTATTGGATTTTACAGTAGATTGTGGTGTTTTGTGGATTGAGGTCAGATGCAAGACAGTTGAATGGGTCGTCGACAAAGCAATTGTACCTGCCGCCTACCTAGGTGAGTCAATTCATATTCTTTCGGAGTGTTTTACGGTTCCTTTAAATCTCTAAAATCCTAGATTAGACTAAATTCGTAAGTTAGATTAACATTCTAAAACTCGAGGTTAGTTTAAAACCCTACAATCCTAGGTTAGTTTAAAACTGTAAAATAGTGATTCATCCATTGTGGGGTCGGGTTGTTAGGTGGGCACATGTTAAGAAATTAGTCATACGTTAATGCCCCCCGTCTATTCGTGTTATGCGTCATTAGTAGAGTGGAAATATACCATTTTCCGAGTTTTTTTTACAGAAAAGACACTAAACTTAATAATTACCAAAAAAAAATTTTACATTGCATAATAATACGTATTTTAAAAACATTTTGCAGGAATTACAATTACGGTACTCATTTTTGGAAAAAATTTCAATTATGAATAATAACTCATTTCTTAAGGGTAAAACTGTCATTCACATACCAATTTAATAAATGACTGAGGAAAGTCAGGTCTTACAATAGCACAAATACAAAAATTAACGAGGCAATTTAAACCACAAGCTCACATCATAGTGTCTAATGCTTACTGGTAACTTGCTGGTGCACGATAATACAGAAGAGGTTCTTCACTCTCGGGAATGTGTTCTGCACAACCTATTCCATGAGGCGGCGGATCAAAATGAGATCTCGGGTCGCAAATACAAACGTCGCACAAAGCAGTTCAAATATGAGCTTTGTTTGCAACACACCGTTGCTAAAGAGACGTTGAATGAATATGCACATACACAAATTAAACACACCACAAATACGATATAATTACAAAACATTGGTTGAAATAAGACGGCCCCGCAAAATCGTTTCGAAACTGCTACAGGTTAACTAAAATATAGGTAAATAAAATAATTCCTTTTCTCTCTACCTACTATTTTTAGCCAACTAGCATATTTGTATCTTCAACCGTACAACTTATTTACAATTTTGCTATTGAAAGCCCTAACCCCACCATACAATAACAAAACACCGCACTAATTTCATGGAAAAACGATACACTAGAGTAGGCACCTACGGGTAAATATTTTCTAATAAGAGAGTCATTTCATCTTCATGTTTGTTGAAGAAGTTACAGATCGTTGGAACAGCAGTATTCTTCAGCAATGTCCCACCAAATTTTTCTGTATCAAAACACTCCTTTTCAAAATGTTTTGAACATATTTTCGTAGCATCAGTAGGTGTGAAATTTGTTCTTCTTATTTTTGTTTCCCACAACATCTTTCTGTTTTCGTCTTTTGGAAAGCTGTAAATACAGGAGAATTATGTGGTAACACACACCCTACACTAAAATAATGATTCCAAACATAAAATTGCAGGACAAAACAAGCGCATTTACCTGTGAAAAGTAATTGAACTCCCTTTTTCATATTTTGAATTGCAACCGAAAGCACAGCAGTACATAACCATCCTTGCACAACCAAACGTCCTGTAGTCATGTTGGAAAAATCAAAGTAATTATTAAATAGAGGAGCATGTACCATGGAGGTAAGAAGTTAGAGAGTCGATGTTTGCAACATTTCCCACATATGTTGCTTGCTGTTTGATGCCGATGGCGGTAGCGACCCATAGACAAAATATGTGGTAGACCGCGTATTCGTCTTTTGCGCATGTACTCAACACTGACTTACCACAATCATACTCAACTTTCAGTCATAAAGTCAACAGTGATGAAAGTGTTTGTTTATATCTTAGTTTTTAAATAACAAGCACCAGTACATGAGTAAAATACCTTTACGAATTTGAATTTCATCAAACTGCATTACAAATTGGTTAGAGCAAGTATACATACATCTCAAAGCATTTGTTTTCAAATCAGTTTTCTAACATAAAATCCAAACCACTACACTTTCCCTAGAAGTGTTGGCAGAAAACCCATTCAATTTACGGAACATGGAGATTTTTTTTTTGTGGGAATGTGGCCAACAGCGAAGCCTACGGACAAAAACAAAAAGAGTAGGCAGCCAAATAGAGGATAATGAAGGAGAAATACTATACTCTTCTCGGTAGAGGCCCATCAACTTTTGAGGGAAAGAAAGGCTATGGAACAAGGGATAACAAGGAAAGATTGGGCCGAACACCGAGGATATCTAACGGGACACAAAATTCTTAACATCAAATAAAAAGACTGTGCGCAAGTAAAAACTGAGCGAGAACGATACAAACTATCCGAAGGTCATGAAAAAGTACCGAAGGGTCAGAGACAGGAAAAATCACACGCAGCCTATGAAGAGCAGCATACAACGAACTTCTATCACCTCCAGTGGAACACTGAAACAGAAGATGGGTCAAATCTGCACTATGGCCCCACATACACAATAAGGATTAGAGACCATATGAAACTTATACAAATGAGATTGGGTTGCATTATGACCGGAAAGGAGACAAAAAGAAGTAACTGCTAAACCACGGGAACTACAATGTTGATATGTTGATCGATAATATGTAGGAAATAGTTGTGCTTACAAGGTATTAGAAAACGAGGTATAAGTTTCCCATGTCTGTTTCCAATGCCGAAATACTTCCCTGGTTAATAAGGGATACAAAACCGAAAAGGAAAGCAGCGGCTTCGAGACACCCTCTAAAACACTCAATTTTGCAAGTTTATCCACCAACTCATTCCCCTGAATCCCGACATGCCCTGGTACCCAAATAAAAAGGACAAATACACTGAGTTTATCCAAAAGAGAGCACTATTCCCGTATGAACCATATAAGCATGTCCTTACGGGGACTAGAAGAAGACAAAGCTGTAACGACACTTCGTGAATCAGATATAATCAGAGGATTTGAGACTCTGTGATCGTATACATATCGTAAAGCCATATACACTGAAAAAGCTTCAGTATAATAAATTGTGGCAGTAGAAGGGAGTTTAAAAAGCCCAGAACATTTATGTGAAGCATCAAAATAAGCAAACCCAACACCGTCGACAGTTTTGGAGGCATCCGTGTATATCAAAGTACAGTCGGGATATTCAGAAACTTTAGCCTTAAATTCTTGTTGAAGAACAATGGGAGAAACAGTTTTAGTAGGGGAAAGAAAGATGGGGCAAGGAAAGTGAAACGAGACCTCGTACTGCAAACGGTGTAACAAACTAGGTGGAGGGGTAACGAAGTGTGCCGTCGTTAGTAATAGTTTCGGTAGGACGTAACCAAGATTGTCAACCGCCTGTAAAATACTCCTTACACGATAATAACGAGTACGAATCCAATGTTTACCTTGCAATAGTCTGTAACAGTCGGTTAAGGACATAAGGAAAGATTCCATACGCAGGACCATAATGGGCGTGGAAGAGAAAGCGCCAAGAATAAGTCTGAACCAAATGTTCTGTATAGTTTCTAATTTGTTCGCCAAAAGGAGTGGCAGCTGACCAGCAATCGGAATACCATAATCTAAAACAGACTGTATAGTAGACACATAAAAAGAGGGAAGAGCAAAAAAACTAGAACCCCAACGATAGTGGGCGAGAGCCTTTAAAATATTAATTCGTTTGCGGCATTTGGTAATAGTGTATTCAACATGGGTAGTCCATCCACTATGGGATTCTAAAAAGATACCCAAATATCGCACCTTTGTCACACAGAGTAGAGGATAACTTCTGATGGTTGAAGAGGGAAGTGGTGACTGGGACCGTTTACGCGTGAAATACAAGGCGCGACTCTTATCCACAGAAAGATTGAAACCATGATCATCCAACCAAAGTGATAAAGAATGAAGGGCCATAGTCAGAGAAGTACAAGCATTGTCATAAGAGGTACATTCAACCCAAAGCACAATATCGTCAGCATATTGAATAGAGCGAACGTGGGAGCCCATGTGAAATATGATGTTTTGAGTATATAAGATAAACAGTAAGGGGCTAAGGGTGCTACCTTGAATCAAACCATGGGACACCTGACGAACAAAAACTGCTCCATCAGGTACTCGAGGCATATAACGACGAATACTAAACAAAAAAAGGATACATCGTATAAGAGTATGTGGTAAACCTAATTTTAACATTTTATCATTAAGGAGATTAAGATTAGCATTATCAAAGTTCGATTCCAAGGCTAAAAACACAGTACCCAAGACATTCCGGTGAGCATAAGTATCCCGAATACGTGAAAACAATACAGCAACAGCATCCAGGGTACTAATACCAGAACGAAAACCAAGTTGTTCCGGCCGAAGTATACAATGATATTCTAACCACCAATTAAACCTGTGTTTTACCAATTTCTCAAAAAGTTTCGCCAAACAAGAACGCAGAGCAATCGGATGATAAGAATCAGCTGATAGAGGAGATTTACCAGGTTTCAAAATCGGGACTATTTCAAAATCCCTCCACACATCAGGGATACATCCATAACAAAACACTTTATCATAGAATTGAGCTAACCAAACGAGAGTGGAGCGAGGAAGGTGCTTAAGGAGACCATACGATATGTAATCCAAACCAGGGGTGGTATTGCCTGTGGTGTGCAAACAATGGCTTAATTCCTCCACTGTAAATGCCTGGTAAAAAACCTGATGATCACGTGAAGCCGCATGAGAAACAACTGAAGGAAAACAAAAGGTAGCAGCCTCAAGGACGGTACCAGGGGCAACGCGATTCATAAAAACAAGGACAAGGGGGAGATAAATATGCTGGGAACGCTGTCCCTCTTTACTAGCGTGAAAGGCTTTAGATTTACCCCATAATGTACAAGAACGAGTAGTACGAGAAAGTGAACCACAAAAATTATTCCAGCTAATATTTTTACGTTCAGACAACAACTTGCGCGCCTCTGCTTGACATTTCTTAAGATGTATAAAATTGGCCAATGTAGTCTGTCGTTTATATTGGTGAAGTGCATTCAAACGATGGCGATTAACTTCGTCACATTGTCCATCCCACCAAGCGGAACCATGTTTCCGATCACCAATACGAAAAGGTCGAAAAGGCATAGAACTTTTAGCAGATTCCAAAAGAGACATATAGAAAACATCATACACCATGTTTATATTAAAAGCAGTAACCGGGTATAAATGGATTGTTGCTTCCGACATTAAGGAAGAGAATTTGCACCAATCAGCCCGATATATAGTAAACTGTATCGACGAAAAGTAGGGGAAGGAGACTGAGAAGTTGGTGAATAAGTGAGGATAAATGGAAAATGGTCACTACCCCATGTATCATTATGTACTGACCATATTAAACAGCTAGAGAGGCTGGCAGAAACGAAAGTTAAATCAATGACAGTGGAGCGCAAATGTGGAGACCCGATCCATTTAGGTTGCATACTGTTCAGTAAAGTAAAATATGAAGTAAGTAAAAATTCTGACAAACGTCGACCAGAAACATCCTCAAAGGGATTACCCCATAGACGATGGTGGCAATTGAAATCGCCGCCTACAATTACAGGATGTGGAAACTGGGAGAAGAAAGATGCCCAATCGTGTACTGAACATCGAAACTTAGGATGTACATATATAGAGACTATAGTGATATTAAAGTAGCCGAATGTCGACCGAATCACCACCGCATCAACGCCATGGAAACCGTCAGGATAAGTAATATTAAAAGGCTCACCTGCATGCGTGTTCCTTAAATTAATAGCCGTCCCTATGTCATCCTTAGGAGAGACGAAAGACTGAAAGGATCTGATATAGAAAGGGGAGGTACGTAGCATCCGGGTTTCAGACAGTAGTACAACATCTGTTATGAGCATCCAAATAATGAAGGAGAGGAAATCTATTGGTCAGAAGAGATCTAGTATTTCACTGTATGGTGCAAAAGCGTGAGGGAAACATGTGAAGCAAAAAAGTGGTAAACAATAGCCGACACACTCACCTTAAGAGGACACATCTCCTTATAGGAGAGTTTTAAGAAAGAATTGGATCATACTCTCTTGGTCAAAATTATAAGTCGAATCTGTTTTTGCTACAGTTATCATATGCTCAATTGTGTCTATCAAAGAGTTCAATTTATCGCTATTAAGTCGAGGGACTTCATGTACCTCAGAAGGCGGTACCTATTCAGGTAGTGGAGCACGAACAGGAAAAGGAATATTGTCGACAGCATCCGGCTTAAATTGAACATACTATTCTCGAACATTAAAGGAACGTGTAACAATGTTGGAAGTCACTAGAGGTGTTGCCTTATAACAAACAGTATATCCATCGGACCTCACAGTGGCCATTTGGGATTGTCGCGTGGAGCTTTGTGTTGCTAATGAATATGAAGTTGGGAAGGCCAGAGGCACTGATGGGGGAGGGAGAACTGATGGTGTAGGCAGAGGCGGATATTGAGCAAATGAGGTGGGCGGGGTCATTGTTCGTTGCGATGGTGGTTGTTGTTTTACTGCATGGACCCTGAAGTACGGCTGGACTTTGGCTTTAGCATCAGCATAAGGCAGGTTGTAGTATGCCATGCATGACACGTTTTACCTCTCTTTCAATTTCCCAAACAGGGCATTGAGCCTTGTCATGCGCCATGTGTTTACCAGAGCAATTCATACATACTGGGGTATCTGCAGTAGTACATTCGGAAATAACATGAGGTTGAAAGCAGGCAGGACAACGAACATTCTTTGCGCGGCAGTGTTTCTGTGTATGCCCGAAGCGAAAACACCTGAAACACTGTAACACGGATTGAACCTGAGGTGTAACTTTGAAGAGCCCTTTATATATAATAATTTCATTAGGTAACTGTTGCCCCTCAAAGGTAAGGCTCACCAGGCGGATGGGAACTCGTTCCGATAAGGTTCCATTAACGACATGTTTGGATAACCTCTCAATTGACAAAATCTTATACTCGCATTCCAAACGTTCGCGAATGTCATCTGTCGACACATCGAGTGGAATGCCATATATCAACCCTTGGCGTTGCACAAGGCTAGTAGGGATATTTACAGAAAAATTCAGTTTAGTTGGTAGTTCTGAAGACATAAATTGATTGGCTGCAAAACTAGTAGTAAATGTAATTTTAAATTTCGCTGGGCCTGCTCGTTGGATATGTAATATATCGCGGTTAGGATGGAGTTTGCGACCTAGTGAAATGGGATGTAAATTACCAATATTCTTATCTTGCGACTCGACAAAAACAACAAAGGGCCCTGGGCTATCTCGAGGCTCGAGGCTATTTAGAGGCTCCATCGAAGGGCCATCAATCCCTACACGATTACTCTTTGCTTGTCGACTATCATTATGGGCTTGCCCAACTGATAATTTTGTCTATTTGCAGTCTGTTCATCTACATCCATTGTTACCTGCGATCAATATTTATAGATCACCAGAACGAATTCGACCACATTACCACCAATATTACCCACAGCAATCCACAAGTCACTCATCACTCCCCATGGAGACTGTATGTGCACAGCCAGCGAGATCGAACCACCTCATCTTTAGTATATGGAGCGACCACGCCCTCTCTATCTTCCAAAAATCACTGGATGGAATAGTTACATTTGCAAGAACCGAGTACTTTTCGTCAGTGACTGACAGAAAATAATGCACCTAATGGCGAGTTTCGAGCAAATATACTTGGATATGTTTTTCGAAGACATCACAATTAAATTTTCAAGACATATAGTAATAATTAGATATTAGCTTGCAGAGCTATAATGTCAGACTAAGGTTAAATCTGCCAAATACGCAGGAAGGAAGAATACACGAACGCTGGGTGGTTTACCCGAGAAGACGAGGGTGCTGCACACAAGTGGTATGGCATGATGGCCACGCCTTGTCAGCACGGCCGCGACCGCGCTGACTAAAAGCTTTGAAACTAAACTCGTTGTAACACAAAAAGTAATCTTCAGAATTACGAAACAATTTTATTGTTAAATCTTCAATCTCGTTTTGCCACATAGAGCTAGTAAAATTTCCTGAATTAATAATAGTTTAACGAACTAAACAGTGAGGCAAAGTTTGTATGTATAATAGTAAATATTTAAAGGAAGGCTAGAATGTGACCTAATTTTCAATGTGACTGCATGTTGTATCAATTTTTTTTCTTTCTATATTTAAAGGTAATTTGTGAGAAGCAAACCAATTATTTAATCTTATTAAATTCAGATTTAATTTCATTACAAGAAGTTGACTGTTTGCACTGCATTATAATATATTTATGTCATCAGCATATGTAACTATATAACAGTATGTTATATTGGAAGTAAGATCATTTATGTACATAAGAAACAAGACTGGTCCGGATTTACAAGTTGATTTACACTGTCTGCTGAAACTTGAGATTCGTTAACCAAACTTTCCAAACTAAGGTTTCAGTTAGGTGAGTACAACCGCATTCTCAAAAATTTGCCAATGTATCCACCGCTGTACACTGCACATTCGAAAATTACTGTTTTGATTTATTCTAGTCTAACAGATTGAAAACCAGTACAACCAGCTTACAAATTTGATGGATCTGAATGATACCTATCCATCAAAACAACAAGCCATTAATTTCGATTGCTTACGCTTAAAAATATAAGTAATTACACAATTTTCCCGTAATATTGAGGCATTCAAAAATATACAATGTTAATTTTATCGTCGAGTTTTACAAAAGGGAGACAGAAACAGAAGAATTTGTATATAACGACATTAGTTAGATTTTGAAAATAGATACAAATACAACTGAGAAAAAAACCTGACTATCATAAATGCCTCAACCTGTGAACATCGGTGTTTGAGCCACTGGTTTATCCATCGATGGATTTCCGATTACGAGGTTTTATACCATGAAACTCTGTTTAGGAAACTTGTGTTTTGTGTGTTAGTTTATGCCATAAACAATTAGTGCCATAAAATATATAATTTTAAAAATCGATTTATTTCTGTTATGCTGTTACGAAATATGAATATATTTAACAGAAAAACCATGTGTGACTAAAAAGTAATTTAAATTTAAATATGCTAGTGGAATAGTTTAGGGAATTAGAGCACAAGGGAACGGGCCACAGGAAATAGGTGCCGTTCATGGTCTGTCATTCCGGTCGCCTAGGCGCCAAGTTGGAATATCACATGACTGCCATGGACCTAAGTTACCTTGACCTTGACTTTGACCTTGACCTGGTGATTGTGACCTTGAATTAACTTGTTCATGTGCCCATGACCAAGGATAACCTTGAACCCAAAAAATTCCAAAAAAATTGCAGAAAAATTATTAAATCCCCAAAAATGTATAAAAATATGAAAGATTTTTAAAAAATTTGAAATATCATTTAACAAATTATTTAAATATGTACATGTAGTAGGTCCGGGGTTCTAAGGCAGATGGATCGACTAAGCTCCAAGTCGGCCAGTGTCCATTTCGTCAGCAATGTTAGATGTTTATAACCATTATTTTGAACTTCGAACGTGACC
Source organism: Clitarchus hookeri (assembly GCA_002778355.1). Lineage (NCBI taxonomy): Eukaryota > Metazoa > Arthropoda > Insecta > Phasmatodea > Phasmatidae > Clitarchus > Clitarchus hookeri. The sequence continues at coordinate 112,989 of NQII01004640.1, forward strand.
TTGGTTAACCTTGATCATAGATGACCTTAAAAACAACTTTTGTTTTAAATCTAAAAAAGATCTTTTAAATTCTAAAAAAAAAACCCTTGGTACTTTACTGAAGACTCAAGAACCAAGACTCAAGAACCAAGACTCAAGAACCTTGACTCAAACCATTGAATTAAAACCCTTGGCTCAAAACCCTTGTTTCAAAACCCTTGTCTCAAGACCCATGTCTGAAGGCTCAAGGCTCAATACCCTTGACCTAAGACCCTTGACCCAAGATCCACGACTCTTAAAGAAAGACTCAAGACTAAGGATGGGTCGAATAACAAAAAATATCGGTTCTGGTTCTGGTACCGATGCTACAATTTAAAGATCGGTTCCAGTATTCGGTTCCATTTTGAATACTTGCATTTTGCTTGCAACTTCATTCAACCAATTCAGGTAAAATTCATTTAATGTTTTATTTAACCTACCGAAGAATAGAACAATAACAAAGTGTGAAGATAAGATTTAATGTATACTATCTGTATTTGTATGGATCTGTAAATTTATTTAAGGTTAGTAAATACATAATTAATTATTTTTTATTTTTTTACATTAATATGTGGTGATTGTGATATGTTTGGAAAATACTTTAACTAAATAATTCTCAGTGATAAAAGCCATGACTTTAACCTACGGTCATTAAAAGAATGTCAACAACTCCAGTGGGTAACCTGCTTCCTTTTCTTTTGGCTTCTTTTACCAGCCGGTTTCCTTTTTCTTTTTGCTTCTTTTGCCTGCCTGCTACCTTATTTTTTTTATTCTTTTACGCAGAGTCAGAGTGGCCCGGCTCGCTTCCTTTTTTTTTTTCGCTTCTTTTATGCAGTGACACGCTGGTTTTTTGCTGTTTGGAATGCCACACCACTAAAAAAAACACGTCGCTTCATCCCTTCTCAAGCCCTCTTGACTAAGTTATTCTCTGCCTTACATGAAAAAAAAGAAGGCATGGAGAAATGTATCCATCGGCTAGCAATGTTGCTGACAGGGGCGGGCTGAGTGCTAAAGACAGAGAAGGGAGAGAACACTTTAAGACTACCACTCCTTAATTTTTTTTTTCATATATAACATGCACCCCAGAAATTTTTCCCTTTATTTTTGGGGAAAGGGAGCACTATACAGGAGGTAGTTATTTTTGTAAGGTCACAGTTTTGCAGTAAATTTATTGCTGTGTATAAGCGAGAACCGAGTAGTTGTAAACATAAAACCGGTTCCGAGTCAAACTGAAGAACCGAACCGACCCATCCCTACTCAAGACCCTTACTCAAGTCCCTTGATGTAAGACTCAAGACAATTTACACAAGACTCGAGATTCTAGACACTTTACCCAAAACTCAAGACCCTTGACCAAAGACTTAAGACCCATAATCTAAGACTCATGCCCCTTAACCCTAGACTCACGACCCTTGATCCAAGACTCAAGACTCAAGACCTTGACTCATGACTCAAGACCCTTCACCCAAGAGCCTTAAGCATTAATGTTATACCCTAAAAATAAAAACCGTCTCCTAAAAATTTATAAAATTCCTAAAAATAAAATAAAAAAAATGCAATGCCCAAAAATTTTAAAAATTAAATAAGAAAAATGAAAATTAAAAATAAACTTAAAATTGCGACTGTTTGGATATAACAGGTTTGGAGCCGAAGCTGACCCCATGCTTTACCATTCCGCTCTTTCGACTGCCATGTTATGATGTCATCCAAACCCCATACTCTATCCAAGTGACCTTGAACTTGACCTTAGACCTTGACCCCAAACCTTGGATAACATTGAACCCAAAAAGAAATTCTAAACATATTTTATAAAATCCAAAAAATTAAAAAAATTAGTTAAAGACTGGTTTTTCATCATTCTTTGATCAATCTCGCAATATTTCCATAAAGCAGCACTGCAATCAGTAAACCACACCAATTCACACCAATCCACTCACAAATCCACACACCAATCCACACCAATCCTTCGTAACCCTCCTCCGCAATCCACAGCAGTCCACGACAATCCTTCACAATCATCCTGCACAATTCACAGCAAACCCATGTCAAACCTTCGATCAATCCCAATCCTTCTAGCAATCCTAATTCTTAGCAATCCTCCTCCGCAATCTACAGCAATCCATATCAATCCTTCAATCAAACTCAGTCATTCGAAAAATCCCAATCCTTATTAAACCTCCTCCACAATCAATGTCAATCCATGTCAATCCTTCGATTAATCCCAATCCTTTGAAAAATCCCAACCCTTAGCAAACCTCCTTCACAATCCAACTCAATCCATATCAATCCTTCGAACAATCCCAATCCTTTGAACAATCCCAATCCTTCAAACAATCCCAATCCTTCGAACAATCCTCCTATGCAATCCACAGCAATCCATCGCAATCCTTCGATCAATCCCGAACATTCGAACAATCTCAATCGTTATATTCCTCCTCCACAATCCACAGCAATCCATATCAATCGTTCGATCAATCCCAGTCCTTCGATCAATCCGAATCCTTCGATTGTTCATTCGATCTATCTTTCATTTGTTCCCTATCCATTTGTAAATAAATTACATTCGTTCGCCAACTATCTCCAAATTCGTACGTGACAACAGAATTAATGTTTAGTATTCAGTCAACTATTCATGCATTTTATACTAAAGTATTTAGTATCATTCTATATGCAGATCTTTCCATTACGAGTCGAGAGTTCATAGCACCACTTTAAAGTTGTGGGGGAAAAAAAATACAACCTACAAAAATAAAGTAAAACCAACTATTATATAATAATAATTTATTATTATTTTGTAATCACAGTTTCAGAAGAAAGCAGACCATCACAGCATTGGATATATCCCCGAACCTTCAGATTACTACTGATTGAATATATCTCGTAAATGTGCACGAGATCCTCGCATTTTCGAAAGTCAATAAAATATCTGAGTCTATCAATAAGTTCATACGGGTATTCGGGAAATAGGTAGCCAATATTCTCGGCGTCTTCTGCCTTCATTATGTTTTTTGTTGCAGCAAATGTGTTTGAGGGGTGTGTCAGTGCATCGAGAAAATAGCCAGCATCGTCTTCAGCACTATCATGGTCTTCACGTTCATTTTAATCAATGCACATTTCATGGTCATCTCCACTTCCTGTTTTGTATTCCATATTTAATTTGCTTTTATTTGTAGCAGGAGCTGTATGCTCATCAGTATTTAGAGCCGACTGCCGTTTATTTTAAAGTTCGTCGACTTCATGCGAGAGTTTGCAAGTGTATATTCCACACAAAACGACTCTACTGCACTCATTCCATCTTTAGCATTAACTGTCCCATCATAATCGCCTTACGAATTGGTACCCATCGATGCAGCAACAGGTTTTGCTGGCAACACTTGCTGACCGGTAGTAGATGAATCCTTGTAGATTTAGGTATGTTCTTTCTGTGTATCGCTATGCACAAACTGCATGGGACCAATGTTGTAACGCATCATCAAGCGAAAAGGACTCTTCGAGCAGGTCGATCTCTCATGCCGACAAGTATTTTGAGCATAGGTGAAATCACGATCGCAGAAACAGAGCTGGTAACTGGCAGATAATTACGTAAACTTATGCTACTCCCCACCTGTGGTATACAGAGTGGGTAGTAGGGTCCTCAGTTAATTTTTGGTGGCTCAGACTACAAGATGCCTTGAAGGTTGAGGGCATATAAAACAAAACTTCATTACATCTTGGTTTTAACAGGTTTATTTGCCCGGGAATTTATTCATACATTCCAGGAACTTTTCCAGGAGTTTATACATACTTTCCCGGCACCTTGTGCCGATAATTTGCTCATATGTTTCGATCCTGTGATGCCTGTTGGGGCTGGTTACAATGTTCTGGCTAACGTTTCCGATGCTGTGGGGACATTAGGTTGCAGGACACATCCCTGAGTGACGCCATTGGTACTTATCTGTGTTATTGCGAGGTAGTTGTTCCGGCAGTTGAGGTCTGTTGAATTCGGTGGCCAGGATACAGACCATCGGACTAGCTGTGGTTGGATTGTTGCACTCAGCTGGCTTCATCTCGATATGGTGCTCCTCGTTGAAGCTCACCACTCACTCCAATTCGCGGCATGGAGTTGTACTGACTAGTTACCTCCCTACCACGTCCCGGCGAGGTGATCTTTGGCGAGCCCCCACCCCGGATCTTGGCACGGGGTTGTACTGGACTACTCCCACTTGCTCGATGTGGCGCTTCTCTTTGAAGGTCACCACTCGACTCCGCCATCTCAGTGCGTAATTGTAACTGACTGACTGGTGACTGGTGACTGACTGGCTTGACTGTCTGACTGACTCACGTCCTCGCATGGTGACACTACTCGTCCGATGTAACTCTGGTAACTATTTAACCGATTCTGCCGGGGCCCAAACCCCTGCATCGGCTGACCGAATCACTTTCTCGGCGCGGAGATATGACTGACTCCTTAATGTTGTGATTCTCGCCTGGCTGACTTCCAAGTTCTGGCTCCCAATCCTGACTACCTGCGCATCCCGACGTGGCGGTATCGAAAGCCGCACCACCTGCTGCTTGTTGCTTCCCGGCGATGGGGTTTCACTGACTGACTGTCTCTGCGAACTTACGCAGCCGGGGTCCGATCTCCCCGGCCTTGGTTAATGGCTGCACTCATGTCCTCTCTTGGCTCGCGATTCTATCTGATATGTTGAAGTAACTGATTCTCCTGGCACGGAGTATCGCAGTTTCCGACTGCCCCAATATGACTGACCCCTCCCTTGTCACGAAAAATAGCTTTTAAACTATCTGGATGCCCTCACTAGATTCCTACATGTGTCTACCTTGTTCGGGGAAGGGGATGTGGGAGGAGGGGGCAGAACAAAAGTCACTTCATACAAATGCGATGGTTCTTGAAGGTTGGGAGAAGGGGGTGGTGTGAGCCAGTTCCCCCTGCCATATGCTGTCAGCTTATTCTCTGTGCACATCACCCTTTCAGCACATGTTTTATTTTCTCTCATAGGTGGAATTTGCCAGGCTATCTCGTCATTTCTTGTGCGTGTACAATTTTCACGGGGCTTTCTAGGGGGTGGAGGAGAGGCCTGTGGGGAGGTAATGCAACCCAACCAAGGCCTGACCTAGGTATGCATTAATGCATAACATGTGTCATCCTGGAGGCCCAACACTGGTTTAAGCTGGCGGGGGTGTGAGGGTTGTGACAGCACCGCTTCTAACATTTCCAATATGCATTACGTGTCAATTCCCCCCACCCCCAGTATCTTCTGGACTAACACAATTTGTGCCAAAATTTCGGTTTCGGTTGGATCTCTGTAGTTCCCATTCTGTGGTTTCCCCTGTCTATGTTCGCATTGCCCTTCCGCGTGGTAAGCGTGGAGTTTATCTCGTGGCGCGGACAGCTAAGACCTCTCGCTCCTCTCTGTCTTTCCACCTTGCGGTCTCCTTATCTGGTCGCCCGGCTGTCGTCACTCAAGGACAAGCATCCCCATGGTTAACAGGCATGACCTGCCTGTAAAAATGGCCTAATACTCTGCCTCTGCAATTACAAAACAAGGCATCTATTCACATGGCACATCATTTTTCAAATACTTCGCAGGCCTCATACACTGGGAATAAAAGCTAACTTATAAGTTTACTGGGACAATTAAAACACAGTCTACTAGTTCATGGCGTTTAGGGGTTGGCACAACAGCTGACTGACTTTTTCTGGGTTTTTTTTTCTGCGTTAACAGCATGTTACTGCACAATTTTAATTTCTGGCTACATATTTAAACTCGCAAAACAACAAAAAAAAAAAACTACACAGGGCGATAAACATCTCCTACATCCTTACCTTACAGTATCTTTCTTTCAGGGTTACAAACATTTTTACATTGTTACACAACATGACCTACAATGATCTATCAATATCACTAGACTTCTAACTTAGTTGCTCTTCTGTGCTTCGGCCCCCTGATAAGGCGGAAACTTTCTTGACATTGACAAACAATTGTGGCAGAAGGCCGGTAATTTGCACAGTTGACTGACAACATTATGGGTTTCGTGACAGGTAATTAATTTTACTGGTAATGACGACTTCACTGGCCATGCAAAACAAAACCCGCTCTTATCTCCTAGGCGGAAGCAAACATACGAAGCAAACTTACTCAAGGTACATTTTACTGTTACGACAGCTCACAACCAGTGGAAAGAACAAAACAAACAATAAAACCCTTATCGTATCTTGCCTCGGCAGCTCTTATACGTGGTCTTGCCATTGGGGAAAATGTCAACATACAACACTCTCGGGAAATTTTTTAAAATACATTTTAACCCAGCACCTCATTAACGATGGACTCATATTAATACCAGCATGGTCACGGCGAGAGTTGGAGGAGAAAACTGAAAGAGCTTTTGAAAAGATCACCATGTGGGCCGAGAACTTCAAATTGCAGTTCTCGGTCGAAAAGATGAATGGAATCATTCTCAAGGGGAACCTCCAACGAAAGCCTGTGATTCGCTTCGAAGGAANGTGATACGCTTCGAAGGACGAGTTGTAAAACTCGTCCAAGAAATGAAGTATCTAGGGGTGATACTTCAGACACGTCTCGCATTCCATGGCCACGTACGCTATGCGGCGAACAAGGCCGTAGTGATGTTCCAACGACTCAGAGCTGTTGCACCTGCCAACTGGGGACTCGGCTACCACACGTTGAAGCTGATGTATAGATCAGTCTTCCTGGCTGTGATGACATACGCCGCAGGTGTGTGGTACCCGGAGGTTGCCAAAGAACACACGAGAAGGAAGGTGGTCAGTGCACAGCGTGCTGCGCTACTGGCCATCACAAAGACCTACAGGACAACTTCAAACGATGCCTTGCAAGTTCTGGCTGCAGAACTCCCCCTCGATTTACTCATAAAAGAACGTGGATAAATCAGTAGAAGGAAATGGGTGGATCCAATCCCCCCAGAGGATCAGAAGGCTATTCGTGAGAGATCGATTGATACCTGGCAAGAGAGGTGGGAGAACTCCGAGAAAGGCAGGTTAACCTATGAGATCTTCCCGGATGTCCGGCTGAGGCTGTCTCTCTGGTGGCTTTCTATAGGCCACTACAGTGCACAGTTCTTGACCGGACACGGGAACTACAAGGCAAAGTTGTCCTCGTTCGGCCTGGTACAAGACCCAAACTGCGTGGTGTGTGGGGTATTAGATACCTCCGCTCCCCTTCTTCATGACTGCCCGAAGATCGAGGACCTCCGGTCCTCTTTTGAAGGCAGCCACGGCCAAGTCAACCTTCGGGAAATGGTCTCCGACAGGGTTCTGCACCCAGAGTGCTCGAATTCCTGACAGAGGCAGGGAAGAGAAACGAAGACTTTGACGTGTGGTGGCTGAGCCAGAGTCTCAATCAGTCCTTAGGTGTGGGCAGGGATGATTCGGATCCGGAGAGCCATGATTCCGATAATGTCTAGTCATTTATTCCCAACTGTGGTACTGGATAACACCAAACCAGACTGCCCAACACCGGAACCCAGTCCTAAACAAGTGCAGAAGGCACCCATTGTGCGGCAGGCACAAGTGCCAAGAGTCACCGGATTGACCCTTCACATGGTCGACCTGGATGACTCGATCAAGGAAGTGACAACACCGGACATGACAAATCCAGAGGGGCCAAATGACGGATGGCCTTGTGCCTGGAATCCAGTCTTGTACGTAAGGGAGGGACTTGCTCATGCTGCTCGCAACATGAGCAAACTCCTAAGGGACCAGAGGCGAAGAGCAGCTCACGAGATCCGAAAACCGAGAATAGTCGAGGAGAGAGACACAGAGGAAGTAAAGCAGGAAACAATGGACAGAGAAGTCTCTCTCCTCCGAGCTAAGGTAAGGCGGAACGAAATGGTTCCCCGAACCGACAGGATCTATACCATCGACTGGCCATCGGATGGAAATACTATCGATGCCTCAGTCCAGGCCTGGCCCTTGGGAGCCCACCCGAAAGAACCATGGGAACTCTACGACGAAGTCGTACGAGGAGCCCAACTCTCGAGACTGGAGGAACCACCAATCCTGATGGCAGCAGTAGCCCTACTGGTTAGGTCTATGGACGGGGGAGAGAAGATCCTCTTCCCCAACATGGAGTGCGTCGACAGGCTCACCGTCGCCCAGGTGGGTCTGCCCACGAACACGGAGGTGCTCCTGAGCTTGCTCAAGGAGTGCTTCTGGAGAAGGGGGGGAGGATTCGACCCGTCCAAGATCTATAAAGATGCCACTCGCCTATACAGGAGGCTGTACTTCGATTGCAGTAAACCCTTCACGGGGTATACGGTAGTCAGGTACTAGTCTTTCACCTCGAGCGGCTCCTTGCCAAAATACCGGATGCGTCAAACCACGGATGAGACACTTCCTGGATAAAACATTTTGTTTGTTCCAGGAAACACCCCAATTATAACGACCCCAGCGAAGGACCCGGAATGAGATTTGGAAGATGGATGGAAAGACGCAAGTTTTTCAAGAAAGGGACGAGGCTGAAGGCCCGAGAATGGTAGCGGAATGAGTGATATTTATTGTGTGAATGAATCGAACGTCTGCAGTGTGGATTAGATAACGCTCTTTGTGACCAGGGGTGAGGAGGCGGGAAACAATTTCTGGGTACCAGGTGTTTCCCAAATCTTAGTCCTACACAGCCTGGTTGCACTGGGCCGAGAATGTGCTAAGGGAATGCCGTCATACTTAATTTTTCGTGTGTAGGACAAGCGCGTGTGCGGTAGAGTTTTAAATGTGGTGTGTAAGTATTTAGCTTTTGTGTTTTTAAAGTTTTTTCGGACCAGTATGACGGACTCAAAATTCAAAGTTCCCGGTGGCGCCCTGCGAAACAAAAGAGCCGTTCTAGCTTTTGTTTGCGGGAGATAACGTAAATTAGAAAGAAGCGCTCCTGGTATGATCTTTTAATATGTATCGGCCACCAGGAGGGGAGGTTTGGTGAGGAAAATGCCGGTTCCACCGGGAGCTTTGACCTCATTAACATACANTGTGCGGTAGAGTTTTAAATGTGGTGTGTAAGTATTTAGCTTTTGTGTTTTTAAAGTTTTTTCGGACCAGTATGAAGGACTCAAAATTCAAAGTTCCCGGTGGCGCCCTGCGAAACAAAAGAGCCGTTCTAGCTTTTGTTTGCGGGAGATAACGTAAATTAGAAAGAAGCGCTCCTGGTATGATCTTTTAATAGGTATCGGCCACCAGGAGGGGAGGTTTGGTGAGGAAAATGCCGGTTCCACCGGGAGCTTTGACCTCATTAACATACAACTTGAAACATACACACATAAAGCACTGATGTTCTGAGTGAGTTTTCTTTATCCTGTAGAGAGTTAAGAGTTATTAATTAAGCACTAATTTAAATACAAAACATTATTATGTGGCGCCTTGCAGAGCATGTGGGAAATTTATGTCTGTTAAGTTCTGGCACACACTACGACCGGAATGGTCAGGTTGAAAGAAAGACTAATTATTTTCCATGTCACTAATTGGCTTGATTAGTCACACAATTACACTCGGAATATTATATAGAACACTTCAAATACTCTAGCCATGCTACTTTACACCTCATTAAATATGCATGTGGTGTGCATTTATTCTCCGATTACTTCGCAATCCCCTAAGGACGAATTTCACGAATATTTACCTGTGGGCGATAAATTCTAAGGCTATTTACTACACATTCTAACACTTGCAGAAATAAATTCCCCTGGGTGCCTAAACAGGATAGTTTGTCGCACTGTTGGAATCTGTGTTTTATTTCTTCGAACAAGTTTGGGTGTCGTCGTTCCCTTGGAAACGCCCCTGTGTTGACAGTAGGGCGGTTAGTTGCGCTATTATCATGGCGAAGTTTTGTATGTAGTGTTTAGACTTTGAACGCGGAATGGTAGTTGAAGCTAGACACATAGGAAATTATATTTAGGAAATTGTTAGGGAATTCAACATTCCGAGATCCACATTGTCAAGAGTGTGCCGAGAATACCTAATTTAAGGTATAACCTCCCACTATGGACAACGCAGTGGCCGACCGCCTGNTTGTCAAGAGTGTGCCGAGAATACCTAATTTAAGGTATAACCTCCCACTATGGACAACGCAGTGGCCGACCGCCTACAGTTAATGACCGAGACCAATGGTGTGCACAGAATGGTCAGTATTAACAGACAAGCAACACTGCATGAAATAACCGCAAGAATCAATATGGAACGTACGACGGACGTGTCTGTTAGGACAGTGCGGCGAACTTTGGCTGTACTGGGCTATGCCAGCAGAAGACCGACTCTAGTGCCATTACTAACAGCACGACATCGCCTGCAACGCCTCTCCTGTGCTCGTGGCCATATCGGTTGGACCCTAGACGACTGGAAAACCGTGACTTGGTCAGATGAGTCCCGATTTCAGTTGGTAAGAGCTGATGGTAGGGTTCGAGTGTGGCGCAAACCCCATGAATCCATGGACCCAAGTTGTAAATAGAGTAATTGGGCAAGCTGGTAGTGGCTGCATAATGGTGTGGGCTATTTTTAAATGGAATGGACTGGGTCCTGTGGTCCAACTGAACCGATCATTGACTGGAAAAGTAATGTTCAGCTACTTGTAGACCACCTGCAGCTATTCATGAACTTCATGTACCCAAACAACGATGGAATTTTTGTGGATGACAATGCGCCATGTCACCGGTCCACAACTGTTCGCGATTGGTTTGAAGAACATTCTGGACAGTTCCAGCGAATGATTTGGCCACCAAGATCGCCCGACATGAATCCCATCGAACATTTATGGGACATAATCGAGAAGTCAGTTCGTGCACAAACTCCTGCACCGGCAACACTTTCGCAATTATGGAAGTCTATAGAGGCAGCATGGCTCAATATTTCTGCCGGGGACTTCCAACGACTTGTTGAGTCGATGCCACGTCGAGTAGCTGCACTTCGCCGGGCAAAAGGAGGTTCGACATGATATTAGGAAGTATCCCATGACTTTTGTCGCCTCAATGTATATATGATAATAGAAAACTTTAAACATGATCCTGAAGGAATTAACTGTTATGAAATATTTCATCTCGTTCCTGAATATTCGATCTATATTGTTTCTATTCATAACAATTGTAATGAAGGTAAAAACATTCTCTCAACACTGACTACTAGACTAATAAAATAATTTATCTTGACAGATTCTTAACTCTATCTACCTATTTCAACTAAATTTGGTTTGACATGAATGGCGGATTTCACTTTAACCCAAGAGTCCTGAGATTTTGCTTCCGACTGAAACTATCAGTGCAGTTGAAGCATAAAGTTACGCAAGAACCTGAAAGGATTGAATTGAAATTCCTTGGTGAGAAAACCTTAATACTGTACTGAAGCTGAAAGTGGTGCCAGTTCTAAGTATTGCATTGTCCTACCACGGAACTAACATAGTGAAGATACAAATCTTCTCGAAAGATNAGTGGTGCCAGTTCTAAGTATTGCATTGTCCTACCACGGAACTAACATAGTGAAGATACAAATCTTCTCGAAAGATTATTCACACGAAAATAATTTAATGCATTTACGAGTTCTCAGCGCTCTTTTTAATCATTAACGAACTGCGACTGTATTTTGTAGTCACATCTAAAAATAAAGTATTAATATGGTCTCACAGTTTTTCTCATTGAAGATNAAGTTACGCAAGAACCTGAAAGGATTGAATTGAAATTCCTTGGTGAGAAAACCTTAATACTGTACTGAAGCTGAAGGTGGTGCCAGTTCTAAGTATTGCATTGTCCTACCACGGAACTAACATAGTGAAGATACAAATCTTCTCGAAAGATTATTCACACGAAAATAATTTAATGCATTTACGAGTTCTCAGCGCTCTTTTTAATCATTAATGAACTGCGACTGTATTTTGTAGTCACATCTAAAAATAAAGTATTAATATGGTCTCACAGTTTTTCTCATTGAAGATNGAACTGCGACTGTATTTTGTAGTCACATCTAAAAATAAAGTATTAATATGGTCTCACAGTTTTTCTCATTGAAGATTGCCGCAAAATTGGTTAAATTAGCTTTATTTGAACATTGCACGAAGCCATCCCTGCGACAAGGTGAAGGGCCTATCTTAATCCCCCAAGGTACCTTAAATTTCAGATTCTAACAAAACTATATAGGACATGTACATTTTAAGCAGTACTTCTGAAGCAAAAATTAAATAGAGATATAACACAGTAAATAAATAAAAAAATCAGAAGAAAATTTACAATTATAAAACTACACAAATTAATAATGAAAATAAAAAAATAGTGGCTAGTAGCTTGGATGCTGTTAACTTTGTTCTGTGTTTTCATTCGTGTAGGTGTTGTCCTGTGGGTGTTTAAATCTTTTTGTGGTGTCAGTGAATTGCTGAACTACACTGTCAAGGTTACGCGATCACTTTTCTTGCCATTTCTTTTGTTTGCATGCTTTTCAACAAAATATTTATTTGCGATGTCTCACTCACTATGGCAGTGAAGGACCGCAGTGAGCTTGAGCTAGCCACAGATTACCAACAACCTGTGAAGGATGCTGTTCGTGAAGTTTGGAAGTCTAGCAACCTGATTGCTCTGATCGCCGAGGCAGTGTCGGACATCGTGACTAAGAAGGCGGTAGAGGCTCTGGAAAATAACATGAAGTAATATGCCAGTGGCTACGATAAACTCGCGAAACAGATGACGACCATGGACAGCAAGATCGCCCTACTCAAGACTGAGTGTGAGCAGCGTGCCGATGAACTCGAGCAATACCTGCGCAGATCCAACTTGCGCATGTTTGGTGTCAAGGAACAAGCCTGGGAAAACACTGCCCGCATTGTCATAGATGTCATAAAGAAAATATGTGTTGTGCTGTATATTAATGACATCGGTCGCAGCCATCACATTGGAGCGTAAAACAGGACTCACGACACGCCAAGACCAATCCTGATTAAGTTCTGTAGCTACAGAAAGTGGAATGAACTCTTTCGCGAGAAGACAAAACTGAAGGGCTCAGGCATTACCATACGCGAATACTTGACGTCATCAAGATTACATCTACTAAATGATGCTATCGCCAAAAGTGGCATCAAGAGTACCTGGACTGCTGATGGTGTAATATTTGCAACACATGGTAAAGAGAAAATCAGAATTGTAAATAAATGTGATCTCTTGCATATAGCTCAATAGTGTGCAGCACTTAAGTCATTCATATTTTTGTAAAATTAAAAACAATTTGGGACAGTTGGCAAATGCAATTTTATATTTCCCTTTTTTTCAAATCGCTTTCGCCATTTACATATACTCAAATGTGTTTGCATTACAGACTTGACGAAACATTTTGTTCTTTAAGGATGATTCATCGATTAAAAATATTATTGTTTGTGTGTGTGCATGTGCGCGCACTTATTCTACATCGTCCTTGTGCTGCAGTAACACTAGTGAGTAATGTGTCTGAAAATTGTCTAAATATCTGTAATTATATCTGCCAGTTGTAGATAAGTTTGGCTGGCTCTACTTGCGGGACGCCCCTGTCCTTGTCCGCTTTTTTCCACTGCCTCTGCGACATTGACATCTCCAGTAACCACCCCTCTTCGCATCTAAACCCTGTAATGGTACCTTCTACCTGCTCGCTCTTTCGAGCTGCGATGCCTCCTTCCTCCCATGAATATCAGCTGGCTTAAGTCAAGTCGGTAGTATCTATTTAATGTTAGATTTTCCTTAAAAATATTCGTAATGAAAATTTATGACAAGGCATAAAATAAAGCTAAACATGACACCGATGACCACTTCACGAATATTTTTTCAATTATATGTCTATTTTCCCATATGGGATTGACATTATTTAATACTTAGGCAATATTTTATTATAGTTACAGTTGCGAAACTAATCACATAAGAAAATTAAGTTGGATTTCGAAATAACATTTAAGATATTCCCTATGATATGACTACCTTGGTTTTTAAATATTTACTCCGAAAATTAAGCTATGGAGGAAAATATTAAAATATAAGATGGCAAGGATACTCTCCCCTTAATACTCAGTCTCTTTTAGCTCATATTGATGATTACCGCTCTTTTTGGCCCCTCCAATTTGCATACTGTCCTTTTATCCGAGACCTCTGCAGGATTGTTCCTTATGTATGTGCATAACTTGTGCAGTTAACTGGCTATAATTTCTTACGAAACGATCGTACATGTAAACGAGGTGGCAGTGTGGCAGTTTTTGTACCAAGTGATTTGCCATACAAAGTGTTCTCTCTCCCCCCTAGTGAGTACAGTGGACATGCCGAATTCTTGTCAAGGTTATTGAATTTGTTGTATGTGCTAAGAAATTACTTTTGGGCGTAGTCAATAAACCTCCACAGACAAACTCACTACTTGACTTCGAGATTGCTATTGCCTCACTTATACCTGAATATGAAAATATACTTCTTGTTGGCGACTTTAATACTGATTTACTTTCTAAAAGTTCTGAAGCAGGAACTATTCAATGCATGTTTTCTTTGTTAAATCTCTCTGTTTGTCCACCGAATGGTACGCATCATACTGCGAACGTTATTACATGACTTGATATTTTAATAACTTCCAAAATTGATAAAGTTGTTTGACATGGACAAATGCTGGCACTGGGATTGTCACACCATGACCTAATCTATTTTTCTTATTCATTGTGTGTACCTGCATTTTCTCCTACATTTGTTACGTACAGAACATTTAAGAACTTAAACACTAATAACCTACTTAGCGAAGCAGAAAAATTTGATTGAATCAGCATCATATAACTGGGTTCTGTGTGGCGAAAAGCTTGATATTTTAATGAGACTGTAATTAGCATCTTTGTTCGGGGCATAAGAGGTTTTTTTTTGTAATGACCACGAGCCTTTCGGTGCTGCAAAAATTCATGTGCATTCATTATGGCATACAAAATGTAATAACTCAATGCCTATAACGGAGCTCGTTTTCAAAGTATGAGAAAAAAATTCCTTTACATATAGCATAGGAAGTAGTAGGTATTCATAGATAATTGATTCTGGGGCAGACTGTATGCCTTGGGATGTGATGTATAAATTCACATAATTTTTGCAGGCTATCCTTAATGATGTGATATTCGTTTGGAAAAGAACTAAAAAAAAAAAAATTATGGGGTAAAACCTCTAATTCTTCGACCTCGACATGCTTATTAGTTTTTTCTAATAACGACGATCCGTTCGGTACTGCAAAAATTCATATACATTCTTAATGGCACACAAAATTAAATTAGTCCATGTCTATAATGGAGCCGTTTGCAAAGTATACGAAAAAAAACTAATTGGAGACTATACAGAACGTTTGCCTCAGACTCTTGGTGCTTTCTCTTCTACTCCCATTATGGTCTTGTCTTGCGTATGGAATCTTTCCTTATGTCCTTGTCATACGGTTATAAGCTATAGCAAGGTAAACATTGGATCCGTACTCTTAGTTCTCACATAAGGAGTATTACACAGGCGGTTGCCAACCTAAATTACGTATTACCGAACATATTATTAACGATGGCACACTTTGTTCGTCCTCCACCTAGATTGTTACACCGTTTGCGGTATGAGGTTTCGTTTGGTTTTTCTTGTCCTCTTTTTCTGTCTCCTACTAGAAATTTTTCTCCCATTGTCATTCAAAAATAATTTAACGCTACTATTGCTGGATATCTTGACTGTACTTTGATTTACACTGATGCCTCAAGAACTGTCGAAGTTGTTGGGTCTCTTTATTTTGATTGTTCATATAAATGTTCTGGACTCTTTAAGCTCCCTTCCGCCACCACTGTTTATTATGCCAAAGCTTTTGCAGTTTATATGGATTTAAATTATGTTTATGATTTCAAGGTTTTAAATGTTTTGATTATATCGGATTCTCGTAGTTTATTTACGGCCTTGTCTTCTCTTACTCCCCATAAGGAGGTGCTTATAAGTCTCATCTGGGAACAGTGTGTTCTTTTGTATAAACTACATGTTACTGTCCTCTTCCTGTTGGTAGCGGAGCATGTAGGGATTCAGGGGAATGAGATTATGGATAAACTTTCGAAATTGAATGCTTTGCAGGGTGTCTTGAATCCCCTACTTTTCTTTTCGGTTTTATATCCAATATTAAACAGGGAAATTTCCCGGCATTGGAAGCAGACATAGGAAAATTGTACTTCGGTTTGTAATATTTTATATGCACTTTTTTTCCCCTACTTATTCTTGGCACATATATCATCATTGTAGTTCCCGTAGTTTAGCAGTCACTTATTTTCGTCTCCTTTCAGGTCATAATGCATCCCAGTATCATTTGTATAAACTTCATATGGTCCCTAATCCCTTCTGTATCTGCGGTGCCCCTAGTGCAGATTTGATTCATCTCTTGTTCCATTGTTCCATTGGTGGCGATTGAAGTTAGTTGTATGCCGCCCTTCAACAGCTTCGTGTGAGGTTTCCTGTTTCTTACATTTCGGTACTTTTTCATGACCCTAGGGTGGTTTGGGACGTTCTCGCTAAGTTTTTACTTGAGCACATTATTATTATCTGATTTAGAGAGTTTGGTGTCCTGTTAATTGTCTCCTACCTTGCTACTCCTTGTTCCATGGCCTTTCGTTCCCTTCATGCTTGCTGGGCCTCTACCGAGAAGAATAGTGTTTGTGATCCCATCTGGTATTGTTCCTTGTTTGTTTTTCGGTGGATATTATTTTATCTGTCTTTCTCTTAATATTTTTGCTTCTGGCCGTGGGCTTTATCGTTGGCCACATTTACACAAAAAAAAAGTTTTTTTTACCTGTTTTCAGTTTTCACAGAACAGGAAGCTGTTTAGACACCGGATGAATTAACAGACCTAGAGGAATTAATTTTTATGTTGACAACTCTAAAATGTTAGTTTTTGCTGGAGCTCTAAATTTTGATCGTTGATTGGGAGGGAGATCTTTAATAAGTCTATCGTAAATTATTTACCATAATGTTTTGTTTATAGTAAATATTGAATTAATGTTTTGTTTTTGTCTCATTTTCTCTTAATGTTTATATATTTTTAAATAATTCGTTTGATCGCACCACATAGGTTTTTCTTTATTTTTAACGTAACACAGCACTGTTAATTGCAATCCACCCATCTATTTTCCAGTTTTAGGGTCTTCAATAATTAATTTAACCTAAAATGTTATTTTTTAGACTTTTTTGTATTGTAATTAAATTTGCACTTGTATTTGTTTCTTTTTAAATTTTTTTAAATAGTCAGATTGGGTGCTTTTTAGGTTTTTCGGATTTTAATTTGTTGTTTAGTTTTTTTCGGTAAGGAGTTTCAGTTTTTAGTAAGGGTTTTTGAGATTTGAAGCCGGTTGTGACACTTCTGGTGGGACATTGCTAGTGTTGGAACACCTTGAAAAAATATTCTGCATCTATTCTGAATGCAGTATATTTGGATGAGTGTTCATGTGCATTTTGAAAGTGTTAATGTCGCCACATAAATAGGGAAGTGTCACTGCACATAACACTAACTTGCAAATACAAACAAAATCCAATTCCTAATTCTGAAGTGTGGAATAAAGAGAGAATTTCCTACCAAACTCAACCTATACAAAAAAGTGTTACACTACACTGAATGTTATTTGCTACACTATACCTATTCAATTCAAACAATATTTGATCACATCTGGATTCGACAATGTGGGGCTCGACATATATTACATACTATTCTGCAAGTTGGATATGAAACAGTGGGACCTTTGTCTTTTGTGAGTTAACAGAAAGTTTCTGTTCATCATAATTTTCTGCCAAATCCTTTCTTCTTGCTGACACAAATGCTATTTATGCAGTGGGTTTGCTTAATTCAATTGATTTACTGGCCATCAATTGGTGTTTATGGGGGTTCAGTTGTAGTCGCACTGACCTTGCGGACACTAGTATTTTCAGTTTAAAGCATACTGATAGTGGCTATACATATGAGGCATATCATTCAAAATTCTTCATGAGCCTGCTTCTAGGAATATCTGCTTGAGTGTATTTTTCATAATATACAAATGTAAAATAAAAGCATACCGTATAGGCATACTTATAGGCTTTATAGTGCCTTGGCATGTTTTATTCTGCCAGGTGGAATGCAATGTGGCCCTAACAGCACTGCTTTCAGGTTTGTATTGATCAGATCTTGTCACCATGTGGCCTGAGTCACAGCTGCCAGTGTCTGCGTTGCCACTGACCACACCTATCACACGCTTGAGATGTCGTGGATTTTACAATGTTCTCTCTCTCTAATTACCCTGCACCCAGAGAACTTTTGATTGGCTATTTCTATCTTGATTATTGCGGGCAGTGGGCCTACCCAGTTGGGTGTTCAAGCCACATGTGGTGACAATATAAAAAGTAATTGAAAAGTTAGTTGAAGTTATTATTTTTCTGCAAAAACGAATGTGAATTGTTTCTAGAAGACATGTTTTAACAAGTAATGATAGTCCCATTTCTGTTTCATAACAGGAAAGTGGATGTCCTATATCACATAGTAAAAATACTTCTTCCGGAGCAAGGCAGAATTAATATTTTTTTTTGTTGTGTATCACATGATAGTGAAGCAGGACTTTGCCACATTTGCAGCCCCAAATCTTCAGAATTACTCTTATCTAAAATTTGATTAAATTGGAATTCATTTTTAAAATCTCTTTACTACTTGCATGAAGTATTTTCAATGATGTTTGGTAATGTAATGTTTGATGTGTTATTGGTTAACCATGATGGGAAATGGCTTCTCACTTGTCTTTCAGAATGGGCTCGACCACCAAAGTTCTGATAATTGGTGCCGGTGTTGCTGGAATAGCTGCAGCATCTTGGCTCGCAGAGAAAGGGTTCACTGATTTTCTGATCCTGGAGGCAGAAGATAGGATTGGCGGCAGAATTTGCACCACAACATTTGGTGAGTGATTCCGTTGTGTGGCCGTGTATGACTGCGGGCATTTGGGACAAGTATGTAGTCCTCAAAATTGATTTGCATTCATGTAGTTTTCACTTAGTCTAGACTAACTAGGCTGGTACATATGACATTGAGAAGAAAATATGTTTGGAGAGTGGCCATTTTGTAATTTATCATGTCAACACCACATAATACACTGTTAATTTGACTTGATGTCAACCGCCCACTTCAGTAACAATTACAAATTTTGGTAAAAAAAAAAAATTGAAAATGGTATTTTTTTAGGCTCTGTATAAATTTCTTATTAATTTTCCTGTATGTAGATACACATATGATTTTGTTTACATGTATTTCATCGACGTTCTAAATAATGACTCAATGGTGAGGGCTACGAAGGTCAGGGAAATCATGATGTAAATAAACAGTAAGAAAATCACTGTAATTATTGAGTTTAATGACTTTTCTGAAGGAAACGTCCTAGATAAACGAAAGTAACATCAATGGATTCTGCACAGCTTACCTAGTTAATATTCAGGAGGGCGTTATGTTAAAATAAGTAGAACGTATTAAATAAAATAGTTAAAAATATGAGTACTTTGCTGCTTTGTTTATGGTGGACGCCATAATTTTTGGTGACATCATGATTCCTGCCGTCACCGTATTGGCTTGTGGATATTGTTACGTCACCGTGATGCGTTGTTAACGGAAATTTTTGAAACAGGTCAGTAGTCATTGTCTCTTTGCCGGGGTGAGTTGTGATGTCCTAATCCGGCGGATTTAAAACTGAGAAAGCACGAACGATTGCTTCTGTGCGTTATATTAGCCTATTAACGAATGTTTCAGTGCATAATATTCGGATATGAACGAGTGCTTCAGTGCCTTATATTCGCGTATGTGGCGTTTTAGTGGAACATGGTGTTTCGTCGAGTGAGGTAAGGTTGAATAGGCTGTTGACAGAGGAATTGTACCAGCCACCTACCTAGGCGAGTTAATTAATATTCTTTTGGTGTGTTTTACGGTTCCTTTAAATCCCTAAAATCCTAAATTTGTAGTTTAGTGTAAAACCCTAAAAACCTAGGTTAGTGTAAAACCTTACAATCATAGGTTAGTGTGAAACTCTATAATCCTAGGTTAATTAAAAACCCAAAAATCCTAGNAACTCTATAATCCTAGGTTAATTTAAAACCCAAAAATCCTAGGTTAGTTTAAAACTACAATCCTAGGTTAGTTTAAACCCCTCCCATCCGAGGTTAGTTTAAAACCATACCAAAGTTAGTTTAAAACCCTACCATCCTAGGTTAGTGTAAAACCAAAAAATCCTAAGTTAGTGTAAAGCCCTACAATCCTAGGTTAGTTTAAAAATGTAAAATAGTGATTCACCCATTGTGGGGTTAAGTTCTGTTAGGTGGGCACATATTACGAAATTAGTCGTAGGTTAATGCCCCTCGTATATTTGTGTTCTGCATCATTAGTAGAGTGGAAATATACAATTTTTCGTGAATTTTTTTTTTATTATAGAAAAGCCACTAAACTTAATAATTAAAATCACAAAACTGCAGAAGACCACAAATATATAAAACATCAGCTAATTGCTTCGAAAAAGTGATTACTTGTGAATGAGTGCCTTTCTTATCACATAGTGTGAGCAAAGTGAGAATTGGGCAGGGTAATTTTCTACTAGAATTTGTCCTAACTCTCTTCCCTCCCTTCACTGCAATCAGTGTAACCACCCTGCTTTGGGCCCTTCCTTTAGAAATTTCTGGCTACGCCACTGGCCGCTTACAAATGGTATGTTATACATACAAACTATCATATAATATCAATAGTGTAAATATCTACCAAATTAATATTAATGAACTAAAACACTTTTGAAAAAATGGTGTTTGTGTGGAAAGTTGGTTGTTAAACAGAAACAATTTACTGTACGTTTCCTTGAACAAGTGAACAAAAATGTTTTTTTCAAATCTCCTGGAAGGATATTGCAAATGTTCCTTGCCATGTAGGTGAAGGAATATTTGTAAATTAATGTAGTGTGTCGAGACACTTGAGAACTTTATTTTGTGTATTGTGGTGGCATGATGATGAAGTTTGCTAGCTTTTCAAATAAATATTTGGAAACTGGCATATCTATAATTATTTTTAACTGAGTGATAAAATGATACAATCTTGTGTTGTACATATTTCACCATTTTGATGCAAAGAGGGTTTCCTTTATGTGTTCTAGCTATTTTTTAGATTGAAACAGTAATAAGTAATATCTTAAACATGCATTCAGAACTTTCTGTACACTATATTTCTTGTGATTTGCTGTGATTTACTAACAATCGTGCACAATAAAGTAAAAAAACTGGTAGAACTAGCATATCACATAGATACATCTTGATGGTAGTAATTAATTTACTTTTAAGTCTAGAGGAGCTTTAGTTGGTAGTAGGCTGACAGAATAACTGCCATGTGGTACCCAATTCCAACCTGACTTGTACCTGAACTCTCAACTGTGAAACTTGCTGTACTGCTGTGGTCTTGCGCTGACGTAAATCACCTGATGACATGGTCGCCATCTTTCTCCCTTCATCTCTCCCTGTCCTGCCTTCCTTACACAAAACACTGTTGCACTTCCACCTGTTCTTTGATCTCCCAGTTGAGTCTTATCCTCAATGCATACATTACTCCTGTAGTTTATATCAGCAGTCTTTCCCCACCCATTTCCCAGACACTTTCGTGACATACTTTGCTAGAATTTTTATGTATTTCTAGGTGGCCATAAGGTGTTGCACTCATGCAGGGACAAGGCTGGACTGGTGATCATCAAGCCAAATGCCTGGCATTATTTAAGGATTTCCAAATACAGAGGTGGTGGTGACCAAGTGGTTCGGAGCCTCTTTAATCAGGAGCTGCCGTTGTCCTTAGCATCTGTGCCTTTAATAGCAACGTAAAACCCAGATTCAGTCTTTAGTTTTCAGCTTACTATTTCACTTGGACCCAGAGCTCTTGCTGTTATTTATGTGGCATAACATACGACAACTTTCCATATTTATCTGCAGAATATTTTTAGGCATCTCCCTTATTCAATCTCTGGTTTCTGCATTGTATGTTACATTATATGACATCACCAGTGAGAAGGCGTGAGTTGGTAGGCCACGACAGACTTAGCTGGTGGCAGGAGACATTCCACTTTAAACGAAGGAGTGAGACTAGGCCACACCAAATGTTACTGCGTAATTGTTACCCTTATAATAAAACCTCATAACTCCATGTTTTAAATAGTTTTCACACCATTCTAACTACCAACAAATAAATAAAATCAACTGATCAACTACAAAAATCGTGTATCTCCAGAAAATCAAAGTTATATTGGGCTTTTTTCAGAAACAAATCATTAAACCATATCTATAGACTTATAAGTCTTAGTTTAACTAGTCCAGGTCCAAACCTGTGGTTATGGCCAACTGACATTTTGTATTCAAAAGCAAATTTCCAATATCTTTAGTCTATGTTTTACCTGTTATTAACTACTCACAGTTTAAGCTTCAGGAAAGGTTTGGCAACATTACAAAACTGTCGGTTGCCATGATGGCAATTAGTTAGGCGTCATTATCATATTATGATTTATTAATTAGAATAAGCTTAATGTAATTTTATAGAGTTATGTTTTGTATGATTTATTGAAATATTAAAGGATAGTGTGAACAGAGTAACAAGATTGGAGGATAGGAACAGAAGAAAAATCGCCTTCCGCGGTGTGGAGGTGAAACAGGTGCACCAACTACTCAAAAAATTTCAATTTCAAGGGTTAGTGATGGGAATAAAATCTGTTTCCTCTGAGTGAGAAGCAGCAATGCTACCTGCTTTGCTATGAAGGTGATCAGAGAAACATGTACAGTAATGAGATTCATTTATAGAATGCTAAGTATAATGCATCAAGTAAAAATTTTTTTTTTAAATACACCATTGCTCTTAAAATGGACATACTACAAGCTTGTTGTAGTGAACATACTACAGCTTGTTGTAGTGAATAAAATATAATTAACATAAAAATGTATATACAATAAATAGGATACTTAACACCATTAACGCTTAATACTGTTACCAGCGGTACCCACCTCCCCCAGACTGTATGATGCAAGAAACCATGCTCCCCTCTTGAATTGATGACAAAATACTACTAATAATAAATTTGGATGAAAAATCTTAAAACTAATATTGAATGGGAAGAATTAAAAAGTTATGAAGTAATTCAGTATATTAATCATGTGTGTGTGTGTATATATATTTTTTACATTTCACATTCATGGTTTAAATTAGATGTTTGAATATCACCATATTTTATGTTATGTATGAACCTATCTACTTTTTTGGAAATTCGTTGATGGATCCACCAGTGGTTGATATACCGGTGTACACCAATTGAGACATTTTTCGAACATCAGGTTGATTTTTAGCTGTATTTTTGTCTGCTTCCAAACGCAAATTAATGCCATTTCACACAAATTCTAAAGTTTTCATCGTCCATGTGTAGAACTTGACGTCTAAATTACTCCTAAATATTTTGGAGAGAGTGAAGAGATTTGGGTGTCTCTTAACAGTGAAGTCTTGAGAGCCGATGAGGGTGGTTAAGGTGAGTATGGAGCAGCGCCGGAATGAAAGTGCGGGGGAAATGGGAGGTCCCAGAGGAAACCTGCTGACCAACGGCATCGCCCGGCACGATTCCCACGTGCAAAAATCTGGGAGTGACCCGGCCAGGAATTGAATCGGTTCGCCTTGGTGATAGGTGGGAGGGCTAACCGCTCAGCCACCGTGGTCCCAAATATTTTGGAATGCTTGAAAATTACGAGATGAGGGGGTGTTAGATTTTATTTTTCAGAAAGAGGATTTGAAAATTCATTGGTTGATGTCTTGATGCATATCCACCAGATCCACCAAATTTTCAGGCCGGTTGAACTGGTAGATCAGTCGGTTTAACCAGACTCAACCAAAACAGTATTTTTTGAACATCCGGTGCACATTGGTGGATGCACCGGTGGATTTTCGAAAACGTGGTTTTTTGCACAGACTTAAAGATGTTAACAGTTATTAAATTGTTTGCTTACGCTTTGAAAGTTAGTAAAACTTAAATGTATCATGTAAATATAGACTAAATTGAAAACATAATACTGTATTTCAAGATTTTATAATTTTTAAAGAATGCTATTTTAAGAATAAATTTGTTTAGAACAGTTTGAAATGGTTGCATAGATTAGTACACGCACTGAGTTGTATCTGTGACATGCCAGGCGACCTTGTAAACATCACTGGACTGACTTGAACTGTCAATCTCACGACGTGCAAATCAGCTGGACAATGCTTATTACTGATATGTATAGTTAATAACTTTTTTGTGATTGGTTGCTTTGTTACCGCCATTTTGTAGGAAGAAGTACGTAATATATTAACAGATTTTTCTCTCTCTTACAATGACACTTGCAAGATAGACAAGACGTTAAATTTGCTCTTTTTAATTATGTGTTTTATATAGTGAAAATTTGTTGACAGCTGCTAAGTTTGTAATAGGTTTAAGTACAGAGTGGTGATTTACAAGTTAGCAATAAGTTAAAGCAGCTAAGATTTTATTTGGGGGCAATATCAAGTCTTTTTTGTGTACCATGAAGACAATGGTATTGTATGATAACAAAAATTTAGGATGCGTTTACCGCCCATACTACACCAAATCTAATGAGAGCACTAGCAACTGAATTACATGTTCCAAATTACAAGTCCCATTTTAGTGATATGTTATTTTGAAATGCGTGCACATGTCAATTTTTTTGTTTATGAATTGTCAGTTTAGCCTACCCAAAGAGTACCCTGATAGATGGAATTTATGTTCTCTGACTAGAGCTAAGCTGATTAATATTCACACTATATTAGATTGCTAACCTAATTTGAAATAAATGTGATAAGTCGGACTGAGGCATACATGGCAGTGAACTTTTGTTTTAAAGTGAATATAGTAGTAGAAAATCCAGTTTAAACATTTTAGTAATTTTTTACAAAGAACATTATTTTAATAAATAGCTTAGAAATTGCACACTTAGTCTTTTCGTTTTAATTGTTCAGGTCGTCCTTGCACACATTAGGGGAGTAAGACTTGAGATTACACATTTTATGGTTATTTATGGTTTTTCCTTAATTTGATGACTTAAGTTGAGTTTAATGTTATTTATAAACATTGGTAAAATAATATATCCAATTCACTGATGTATGTCAGTAAATAATAAATTAACCTGAAAAAAATGTATTGTTTTTATAATTTTTGGTTAGAAATTTTTTTTTTCAATAGACAGACTATTTATTGGACCTTTCTTTAAAAATTAAAAATAAACAATGTGGAACAGTAACTCAAAAGCACTTTAGACATAAAAACATTTCTAAATTATAAAAGCACTTTCTTAAGCAGAGTCAGACAGAAAAAAATGTAGTAGTCAGTTTGTACCTGAGTATTGATAGCTAAACCGATAAATGATGCTTATCCATTGAATTTATTTCTGTCTGCAAAATCTTTGTTATGTGTATTGATGCTGATGCATGACCCATAAGGGCTATTTTATTTTTCAACTCAGAATCATTATGTGCGTCACAATGACTAAATATTCTGCTTATTTAATACTCACCCTCCTTACAAGGGCGAACGAGAGGGAAAGAGAGCCCAGTTTGTCAAGGGGCGTGAACCACGAGCACCCAAGCTGTATTTGTTGCGACCATGGATGTACAAGCCAAGGTACCGCATGCCTATAAACCCGGCAGGACCCCTAGAACAGGGAGAGAAATAAATAAGTAGATGATAGTCATAGGCCCGAGCACACACACCAGTTTAAAGGCATGAGGATGAAATATGCAGTAAGAAGCAATGTAACACTTTGCACCCAAGAGAGCGTCAGATACTTGCCAGCCGAACACGAAAACTAACCCCAGTCTTTCGCAATCACCTGGTGCGGGTGCAGCCCGGCCGTGAAGACGAATAGAGGGAAGTGTCTGATACACCCCAGACAGACATCATCAGGGCAAGGCGCCCCAGCAAGAATATAAGGCCTCACAATGAGGAAATCAACAGTTGGTTCCGGGTAGTTCGCCTCAGCACAAGCAGTCGTGAGGTTATCTGTCAGTTCCTCCTACCTGAGGAGCCACCACAGAAGGACAACAAGCTGCTGTCTGATCGACCACTGCCAACTAGCAGCGATACCCCAACGGTACTCCTGGCCAATTTCTCCTCCCTGAGGAGTCACCACCGTGTTAGGAACAGCTGTTGTCAGATCCACAGCCGACAACAGCTTGCCACAGAATCCTAACCAACTCCGACGCCTGAAGAGCTGCCCAAACAACCTTGACCTCAGACATCGACTTACTTAACCTCAGCAACAGCTTAGTGGTACCCCGGTCCCCTAAGAACACACAGTATATCCCGTGTTGAGACTTAACCTATTGTAAATGTTCTTACCAAGTTGCTCTTTTATTCCAACAGGCACCTTCACCTTTCATCCTACTTAACTTCTGTAAGGATAAGTAATTGTCGAGGGACTGTCAGGTTAGGAGAGAGTACGGTCCACCGTGTTTATTCTCACCAGAATAAACACAAAAGTGAACCTAACCACTGTGTACTGATTTCTTGGATTTACTTCTACCATATTTTCCCAATTATTAACCTCACCACTGTAAGCGTCGTCACTCATGGGAGTGGCAAGAGACTGCATTAGTAATAGTAGATTTCCAACCATAGAGCAGGACCAGAGGCCATCCCATAACCGAGGACAGCCTGTGCATCAAGACACACACACCTTAACAGGCCACCCATACTGCAGACGAGGTACGGCACAGTACCAAGTGCGTAGTATGGTAGAGCCTCCCACTAGGAACACGACACGATGAAGAGGTTAGGCCAGGCAATTTAATTAACCCACTCCATCCACAGCGTATATATCCGCTGGAAGGAGTGACAGGCCTGACGAAGTCGTGGCCTAACCCCCTCTGGGCACTTTTATTTAGGGTAGCGTCTCCTGCCATGACTTTGAGTGTCTGAACAGTAGCACCTTAACATCCCTCTATAGCGGGAGTTAGTGGCCTTGGCCGTCATCGCAGCATTCTATCTCCCCC